>JAQQAE010004988.1:0-18125 GCA_029823295.1 Pseudamia nigra | reverse complement strand
CACAACCCTCACAACAAGGGAAAGACTCTCGTCCCTGGGTGGGCTTGAACCACCAACCTTTTGGTTAACAGCTGAACACGCTAACCAATGGCCACTAGCCCAGATCTAATTCATAGAGTTGAATAAATGTGTGACTCCATGGCTGCATTGCCTGGACTTCCACACTGTTCCTGAGAAAATATGATGCAACTGGATAAAGAGCAGAGCAAGGCTGTGTGAATACATATAAATGCACTTTAGCCAAGTAGGGGCTTCTCTTACATGATTTTTCATCATGGCTAAATGTTTGTTTTTCGCTCAGGGACATTAGTATTATGGGACTATGACTATTGCTGTGTTATTGAGGTGAATTTGAGCCTTTAGGGGTGCCGTAACCTTAAAATCACCTCTCTATACACTCTAACAGATATAGTATATAGTGAAGGCAAATACATATGCTGGCATGCGCTGTGTACTTGGAATGGCGCATACTGATGCAAGCACACAATCGCATGAGTAGGGACAGAACATACACACAGCCTTGATCCTGCATAAACCTTTTTTCATTACTTCTCATATCTAAGCACAGGTTTCTAAAAACACACAATGAAAACTAAACGGCTTGTTCAGTCATGTGTTCATGAGCAGGCATGCACCTATGTGATACATCGATGTACGCTGCTCAAAGGAGTTTGTTGCGATTTTTAAGCATTACTTTGTCCCTGCTTGTGCTTGTATGCTGTGCATATGTTTGGACCATTTTTTTTCTGTCAGTAATAATGTGCAAAAGCAACAACTTGTAATTGTCAGTTTTTGTTCTGCTCACTACTAGTTAAACTGCCATTAAGGCTCCAGAGACAAATACACACTGATTAGATCCACTGAGAAACTCAGAACATTTCATCAGTACTGCAAGGAACAGGCTTTTGCTCACTGTACATGGAAAATAGACAAATACATACAATCACACAAGCTCTTCCTTTCCATATATTACTGTAAAACACAGGGAGACTTGTTCTTGACATTAACTAGCAGCAATATATTCAGCTCAGTTACTTCATAAATGGCTCTTTGAAGCTAGCTCTATTTCAATTCAATTCAATCTTTATTTGTATAGTGCCAATCATAATCGTCGATTATCTCTAGGCACTTCACAGTTCGAGGCCGAGACCTCATGACTATAGCGAGAGTAAACCCAACAGAACCACGGGAGCAAGCCAAAGGTGACAGGGGGAGGAAAAACTTCTTGTAACAAAAGAGAAAAATCTCTAGCAGAACCAGCGGCTCAGGGTAGGCGGCCATCTGCCTCGACCGGTTGGGGTTAGTGGACAGAGGAGAGACAAAAGAAAAGAGTAGAGATAGAACAAACAAACAACACAGACACTGGGTGACGTCCACAGACACTGGACTGGTCCAGAACCAGCAAACACACAGCAAGGACATATTTAGGCACTAACAGTAACTGATCTGATGATTGTACTTCACAACCTTAATTTGAGAATAGATCTGGTTTTCACAGGCATTGTATATACTGTCATGTACCACCAATATTCATTTTAAACAGACTGACTACCAGTATATTTGGATTGCTTTTACCATTGTTGATCACCAAATGTTGATCATTTAGTGTATTTTTGGTGATTCTTTAAGAGCTTGTCTATACTAAAACTATTTAGTCCACTTTACCCTGCAGAAGTAGTCTTTTCCTACCATTCAAGAAATTAAGTCATGGAAATTGAAACCATTGTCTAGTGATATCTTTACTCCAGAAATTAACAAAGACAAAATCTTTTAGATGGCTAAAAAGTGCAGCTGTCACAGACGTTGAACTCAAAAATTATTCTAAGAGGATTAAGAGAGAAAAAAATCCATTCGAATTACTGTTGGTATTTGCTGATGTCCATCCATGCACTAATCCTGGTCTTACACAGATTCTGTGTTATTGTGGGAAGTGCAAAAATATTTTTGTTTTGTTATGAAACTGTAGTGTAACGAATTAGACTGTGGCTGCTCTTTGTAATTAATGGGAAACACTCGACACAGACAGAGGATATTCTGATACATCGAAAGCCTCCTGACTTCCAGAACCACTTGGACAACCAGTTTAATTTGTAATCTAATAAATCTAAGAAAGCAATCAGCAACAGCCAATGGCTATTCAACTTAACCCTCTTGCCCTGTCTGACTAGACTAAGATAATTGTCCTGTTATGCGGTCGAGAGGGCAAGGGGGAGTAGAGAGCAGAGGGTCAGGGCCCATTTCTTCACTGAAAATAGCCTCTAAATGTGCAAGGCAAGGCTCCCATTATTAGGCCTTCCAAGCTGACAGGGAGGTGGCCAAGGCCTGTTTACATTTGCAGGTGATATTTGGAATGAGGGACTGTAGAGAGAATGGGGAGAGGAAATAAATTACCAGGATGGTCCAGGAAGTGTGAGGCAGGTAATTGCAGTTGACAGTCCAGTCTGCCACACAGTTAATTTGAGCCTGAGCCCAGGTCCCTTCCACTATAGTGCACCATACTTATACACAGCACAATCTGTCTACATAGGTACATGCCCAGACTCTCTCGCTTTCTCTCTCTGTGGCAGTAGAATTATGTCGTCAGCAAGATATGAGCTACCGTGTCTTTCCTGTAGGTGCACACTGCATGTCCTTATTTTCCCTATAGTTTAATTTTCTACTGAGAAATATTGAATTTCGGGCAGGGTGATAGTGTACCTGTCAGTGATAGGGCGTCATCTCTAACTCCCTCTGACAGGTGGACCATTATATCTGCAAGGAAAAATAATCCCTCTCTACTTTAAGACCAGCAAAATTCAACGCTCTGGTTGGTGATTGCAGAAGAGCAGAAAAGAAAGTCTTCTTACCTAAATCTGCTCTGATCAGTTAATGAAAGACATTATTTAGAAAGCTGATTGCTTTTTCAAAGAAAACATATTAGCATTTACCTTAAGTTATTTTGAGAGTTTGGTAAACCAGACTGTGGTTATACACTACATGGCTATATATGGATGCATATAACAGTATCTGATTTATTTATTAGGTAGAGATCCTGATCTCGTTTGAAACTGATATATGACATGGGTTGTACTTTTTTGTATTAAGCATGAATGAATTTCCTAAGTGTACATTACAGAACATTGCTATAAACATTGGCTTTTATGCTGTACATAATGAACACTAATGCATATTCTAAGACAGTATTACAATATCATGATAACTTGTTTAGTCCTACAAAATGTGATAATGGTTTTCAAATATTGAATGACTCTTACCTACTCAACCATGTATTGCAATTGAATATCTATCTCATGCCCATCCGGCTTCACTCAGCTGTCCATAGTGTTAAGGTTGGGAATGCCCAGTGGCCCCGTAGTCTACTGCACCATGGATGACATCAACCCCTCTGGTCCCACATCCCTGCAACCACTTGACATTTCTATCGACATTTCCCACAGTGCTCTCACATTAAAGGGCGTGACATTTCATTTGCACATGATGTTGATTAAAATATACCCTTGTGGTCTCAAGAAAAGGGGTGCAGGCCATTTTTGTACCTCCTACTATAGGAAATGGGATGAGGGAATAAATAGAAGATCAGCTGATGAGGAGGATTATGAAAAAGCCCTTTGCTGGTTTTCTATAAAGACCTGAGGATGGAAGTGAAACAAAATTTCAATTTTTTATCTTGCAGTCTAGCAAGTTTAAGTACTCACTACTTTCTTCAGTTATAGGGAAGAAAAAGGAATTAACAATGGAATGGGTGTCCATATTTATTTATTTTAAGCAGTTTTCACCACCCATGAGCTTTTGACAACCTTCCACACCATGCTCCATAATGTAAATAAAACCTGATTTGAATCAAGCCAGATTCAGTTTGAGTCCATCACTGGCAGGTTGCATTTACGTCTGTGTCAGGCCACCTGCACGGTGCTGCTGTCTGCTGGTGTGTTAGCCCCAGCTGGGCTTGTAGGATCTGACCCCAGGCCAGGTCTCACCTGCCAGCTCCTATCGGGTCCTCCATTTGTACACTGGCCCAGGGCCTGTCACTGATGGGCAGCCAGCCGTCCAGTCTAAACGGCCCGCTTCGAAAGACATTCACTTATGTCTGATTTCTTCTGCCTGAAACTGTTACTGACAAGACGCTAAGACGTTAATTTCCTCACTCAGTTCATGTTTTGTCTTTGTCATACAGGTATGGTATAAAGGTAAACAATAATAATAATTAAACCCGTGTTTATAAATGGAAGTATGTCAAAAGAATAGCTGTAATGAGAAGCTTTAATAATAAATAAAACCACATTCTCTGCAGCTGAGTTAAACTGCATTGACCTGTGTTAAAGCATCATGACATCTGTAACTCTATTATATGAGATTAGCTCCAAGTGTAATGTATAGCCATAAAATAGGTATTTTGGTATACCTTTATCCCCAAGCACCCAATAGGAATCCAGAAAATGTAACTTGGTAACCTAATTAAAAGTATTTGAAATAATACCCAATGACCGCTTAGTTGTTAAAGTAGGAGAGGTGCATAGGTTAATCATAGCCTCTGAGCAGCTTCATGTAATAGAAGCATAATATGATAATTAGTTCACTTTTACTCAAACTTATCTGTGTCAATAAAAATATAGCCGAGCATACACACATACACACACAGCATTCTCTGGCACGATTCAATATATTGTGCTAGACAAAACACTCTATTCATGTTCCAGGCTGCCCTGGTTAGAAACATGTAAAGACACTGAAATAATGAGTGTCTAGTGCTACAAGCTGTTTGATCACTAATATGCTTTGCAGATAAGCTAATTTAGAAACCATTATAAGGAGGTTGCCCTTCCACCTTGGTAGTATTTCTGTAATTACTGTAGTGACAGCATTGCCTCACATGGTTATGCTGTAATAGCCCAAGAGGCTGTGTTTAAAGAGTGATGCAGCTATTACCATACCTTTTGTCATAAGCAAATTCAGAAACATACAAAATGGCTTTATTCCTTCCCACTAAAACTAATGATCTGACTGAAGAGAATGGGACTTCTTATTATTCTGAAATTACTAGAATATATCATTCCACAAATAACCTTTTTCATGTGTTCTCTTTTTAGGATGGCAGTGTAGAGAAGTTGATCCCAATTTCTTATTTTCAACCCCTCTAATGAACTGCCCCATTTTGCAGCACACTATTGCATCATTTTCAGAAAAATATGTGCTCCAGTAGCAATTGTACCAGCAGCTGGCTACAGTTACAGTGCAGATATCATAGACTGCCATCAAGTTATGGAGATGACAGTTATATCATCAACTCCATCAGCCCTCCTCAGTGAAACAATTTGCAGTGTCTACAGGGGCAGACACAAACAAACCGTTTTCCTGATATTCCTTTCCTGAGCAGTCAGAGTGCCTGGGTCTCTCCCAGCTAGAGGGGAGGACAGCAGGCCTGTAGAGAAATGGTTAGAGAAAGAGAGAATAAAAATAGAGGGAAGAGCGAGAGAGAGAAGGTAAAACAGAGCCAGAGAAACAAGGGGAAGAGAGAGCAGAAGTAAGCCTAAATTGGGAATCTATTACTGAGGCATGGGTACAGCAGCCCTTCTCTGTCTCCCGTAAACACACAGAAATGTGTTCAAGTGAAGGGGCTTTATAAGTTTCCCCTTCTCCAGAGTAATGTGCTTTGAATGGCTGGTAAAATGGGACTGGGAGAATTTCATTCCCGCTGCCTCCCCAGGCGACTCACCTTTGGCCCACCAATGATATGAGCCCTTTTCTATTTTTTCCACTTTTACTCTCCCTCGTTCCCTCTTTCCATCTACCCAACTGATGGAGAGGAGGAGAAATAAATGGAGAGCTGTGGCACAGCAGGGGATGGAGGGATGGGTGTTGAAGAAGAAGCACAGACGGAGGAGGATTGGGGTACAGAGCTTATTTATTTAGTGGAATGAGGCAGGTGTGTTATCCACAGTTCAGATTAGCTCATCTGTTTATGCTAAATGTCACACCATGGGAAGCGAAGTCATGTCAGAGGAATTACAGAAGCCCATTTTTCTCACTGCCTGATGCTTCCAATGACGGAGGGATCTTTTAAACACCTGTTAGACCTTTACTTTGAGCCACACGTAACTAATACAATCATCACATTATTTGCAGAGCTTTAATTTACTCTTGTAGGTGACTGACTTATCATTGAATAACCCTCTTGTTTCTGCCTTTTTGCTGAGGCAGTGATTTGTTTTCACCACTCACACCCTCTGGGCGTCTGTACACTCAAATGATTTAACTCAAAGATGAAAGCATGTTAAGTCCTGTTTTGGCCCCCTTACTAAAATGAAGTCATCGAGGCCTGGGTGTTGGGTCTCTCAGCACCCACTTACAGATGACAGATGGACTTTAAAACATGGAAACACTAGATGCTTCAAACATTGTAGCAACATAAAAATACTGGCCCACCTCTTGATTTTATGTTATCATACATACATGTATGTGTTGACAGTCATAGATTAGGGATACACTATCCTACATATATGCATGCTACAGTATATGGTGCACATACCCTACTATGTATAACAGCAGTCTACTTAAGTACACTGGTGCATGTTGGGCCCAAGATTGTGTTTGACTTTTCTAACATGGCATTAGAGGCTGACATTCTTCTGGAATCCTATGAGACTCATGCTGAATTTCACTATTCATCACATGGCAGGAAAAAAAATCAAAAATGATCATGTGGGACAGGATTCATAATAGCAATGGGTCCATTTTTAAATATAAATGTGCATTGCTCATATGAATAAATGCAATTTTCTTTTATTTGAACATACTGCTGCTTGTTCACCATGTTTTTTTAATTCTCTCCTGTATGCTGGTTGGTTGTGGGCATGGTGTGTGTGGTTTGATGACTGATCACTTACCCAAAATCTGGACAGAGCACTTACCCCAAACACCGAAAGATCTTACAACACAGAAAAAAGACAGAACTTTATGACTGTTAAAGAAGTTCCAAAGACATAACCTCTAAGTATAGGAGGTGTACAGCATAGCACAAGAAGAGGAATGGACAGTTATTTTTTAGATTTCTTTTGATTGTTAGTCAATGATTGTTAGTGTCAATTTTTGGGCGAGACAGGAGTATTTCTGAGGGAATTGTAAACATAGGAGTGAAGATGTACTTTTGTCAAGTTGGAATTAAGTGACTGCAATGCCAGTGTCTTGCATTATTAAAAATCTGATTCACCTGAAGGTTTTTTTGTCATATATATTGTATGTGTATTTGCATTGTTCATTACTGTATTTATGATTTTACCCTTGCCCTGAACTTCCTACCCCTCGTGTGAAATCCCTTCTATGCAAAAAAGTTAAGCTGCTATGTAGAATGTAAATACAAACACATTAGCAACATTAGTGTGTATATAAAGGGTACCACAGGGAGGCTGAGGTTTTCAGAAGCCTTCGCCAGGCTTTCACTCTGAAAGACTGTGCTGGCAAGTTCAGCAACTGAAGGATTTTTCTTGTTGTGAAATTGTAATGAATTTTTGCAATTTCATATCCTTCAGTTCATAATACTTTGGACACTCAGATGGCACATTACAAACAGAAATGATTCTGTGGTGGATATCATAGACACTGGAACACTTCCAAAAATGTGTGAACACAGTTTGTTGCCGCAGCTACAAATGCAAGGTTAAACTCTACCGTGCATATGGCATACTCAGTATAAACCATATCAACACACCATCAAAGCACCTACATTCTTCAGCCTTAGGATCTATTTTTACTGCCTGTGCCAAAGTTCTGTACTGAGCTCAGAAAAAGGGCATTCAGATACACTGCTCCAAGTACTTGAAATGACTTACGAGACTTGAAACTCAGTGAGCTGGTCACATTATATTCTTTCAAGACTATGTTAGATGATCTGGAAGAGAAATCATCAGGCTGTAGATGTTTTGTCTGATTCATTTTTATCTTGATATTTATTTGTTTTTGTGATCTCTGATAAGTACTTTTGCATTTTTATTTTATGGTTTATCTTATGGTGGAAATTTTTATGATTTTTGTGTGTATGTGTGGTTGAAATTGTGTGTAACCTTAACTACATGTGCTGCTGCTGTCTTGACCAGGACACTGTTGTGAAAGACATTTTATTCTCAGTTCTTTCCTGGCTAAATAAAGGCAAAATTAAAAAACATAAAAGACATCACCAACTTCTCTGGGCCTGAGCCCATTTAAGATGGACTGAGGCAAAGTTGAAACTGTCCTGTGGCATGACAAGTCAGGAAATTCAGGAGATTAGAAATTCTGCTTGGAAATCATGGATATAGGGTCCTTTGGGCCATATGAGAGAGACCATCGAGCTTGATTAATGATTAATGATGATAAAGATTAATGCCGAACAATACAAACACTTTTGAAAGCAACATATGCTGCCAAGTAGATGATGTCTCTTTCAGGGAGAACAGATGATGCCAAACTGCATTCTGCATGTATTCCAACATCATGGCTTTGTAATAAAAGAGCCTGGATACTAAAATGGCTCGTCCGCGGTCCTGGCTTCTCTCCGATTAAAGTATTTTCTGTATCATGAAACTTAAAGTATGACAACTAACTTTTTTGAAATGTGTTGCTTTATCAAATTCAAAATGAGCATGTAATTTTCAAAAAACAATTTCAGACACAATTACATTCATTAATGTAATTGATCACATTCGGCTCATTATATCCACAGCATCTTAATTTTTTTGGGAATGAGGTTATAAAAATGCAATAGATAAAGCATCGATATGTATGTGTGTCTTTGTGTATCCACTTTGTGCACAGCGTGAGAGAGGTTCACAGCTTCACCACCTACGTCTTCCTTCCCTTACCTTTCTCGATTCAGTGAGCTGTGAGAGTGGTGCTGGGTGTGGTGTTTTTCAACCGTTCGAAGATGCTAGGTAATGCTTCTGTGATGGCACCACTCAGTTCTCCAGTGGCGAGAGTAAATGGAGCAGGCTTTCACAAACAATAAATCCCAGAGGGTCCCTTTCTTCTCCTTCTCCCCCTCACCTCTGAGCACTGGCTTTTCATTTGTTTTATTTACATAGCCGCCTTTATGAGCTTTCATCAGCAGGTCTGCTTATATAGGAAACTAATGGCTTCTCAGAGCTGTAATTCGAAAGTGTGTGTGCACATGCTTGTTTGAGCGCGTGTGTGCATTCATCCATATATTCTATGGTGATATTTTCACCCATGAATTTGTGTGTGTATTGTCCTCTATCTTGAGAGAGAATTGAGAGCGAAAATCAACATTTTCATGAAGGCATGTGGGTTTTTTTTTCCAATATAACAATCTGCTTCCCTTTTTAGTTTATGCTCCCTCCACCCTCCTTCATTCTCTGCCCTTTCTTTCTGTCTCTCTCTGTGCCTCAATTTATCATAGCTCCATTGCTTATTGATTATCCATCATCACCATAATACCACAAAAAGAAATGCTGGATAAATAACAAACATTAGTCCTAGCTTAGAGATACAGCATCTTTTTTGGTGAGGCCTGTAGCTTATAGATGCAGTGTGTAGGCTTTACAGGGGTCTGTTTGCAGAAAAGGAATATAATAAGCAGTAGGATATTTTCTGTATTCTATAACCACCTATGAGTAAGAAGCATTGTTTTTTTGTTACCACAGAAGAAGCCACTTATGTCAGAGGGAGGGGTCCACCATGGCTCTGCAGTAATGTAGAATGCACAGTCCAAACGCTGACATTTGCAGCCACTCTAGGCCCCTCTAAACCCACTTCACTGAATAGGGTGAGGTTCAGGGTATTGAGTTTTTTGCAATCTACTTAACTGCTTAACTGCTATATGGCTTTAATACAAAGCAGCTCCATTTTGTGTATTTGTCTTCCTTTGAGATGTGTGCATTAAGTGGTTTTAATATCCTGAATAATTCTTACATGTATATAATGCTGCCAGTTTCTTTATATTTCCTGGAATGTCACCTTTTTAATGTTTTGTTACTTTACAGTTAGCAGTAAACTCAGCAAGCAACACAGAAATAAACAGACACATTTATGTTGTGGGAAAAATAACACTTCCAGCACCTTTGCTCCCCTCCTCATGCTGTTTAACACCCCATGTGCCCCCCTTGGGCTAACCAGAAATAGGTCCAGCTTAGGGCCATAATTGGTCTTGATCCTTAGGCTGGAGGCATATTCCAGCGGTGGGCCTGGATGGGGCGCTTGTTATGTGTGAAAAGGTGGCAGGGGAATGCCTGGCCAGTAATTAACAGTGTGCGGGGACTGTGGAGTAAGAAATTTAAAAGTGAATGGGGGAGGCCAGTTCATTCTGTGGCTCTGCTCTGCCTCTGTCTCCGCCTCCTCTGTTTCTCATCTATTCAGTCTTGCCTGTTATTGGAGCTGATGGGTTTATAGAGATTTTCACACTTTGGGACATTGAGTTGGTATTGTGAATTTGGTTTTTCGCCTGCTCCCCATTTTGTGCCCACAAGCCAGCCACACACAAATGGACTCCCCTTACCTTCATCGTTTATTTTGTACTCAATTATTTACTCAGTCACCTAATTGTAATTTTAATTAAAAGATATTATTTAACTTGATTTTTAGATAGCCAAACATCAAACATATGCATTGGTATTTTGAAGAGAGACTGTGAAAAACTATTAAAACTAAATATACATAAAAGTTGCAGTTTACCTGCAGATGTGACAATAACACAACCAAAGTCACAGTTTGTACAGTATGTTGTGGAAAGCCTTCTAGAAGGCCAGATCATCGAGCTTCATGAATCTTAAAATATTTTTCACTATGTAATAAAGAAAACACACTTCTATGTTCATCAGAAGCAGGTTGTTGGCTCAAATAAAACATGTTCAGAGACACTATACTCATACCTATTCTAACTGACATCTTCTGTATTGTTGTTTAGTGGCCACTGTATTTGTATTTGTACTGGAAACATCTCTTTGTCTTATCTGTGGCAGAATCACTCACTCATTTCACTTCAAGTCCAGTCTCCATTCTGTATAGATTCAGTCTATACAACGTTTCCCAAGGCAGAGCTGTCTAAACAAAGAAAGACTTGAATATACAAGGAACATGTATATATAATAACGTGCAGAATGATTCATGTAATGCACTTATATTCCATGTGTTTCAAGTGCATCTGACTCCTTGTGACAGAGTGAGCTTATTTTTGTTTTTTCAAAGTTGCTGAGTTATAGCGTGAGAGAACTCAAATGGCCTTGCATGTTGTTGTCCACACATGGTTCTGCTGAAGCCAAACATTACATTATTTGTATACATTTGACTGACATGTGTACAAAATAGTGGGTACATTAGTGTATGTGGCTAACAGAATTAAATGCTTGGCTGTTTAATTGATTGACCATTTTGATGACTGATGTATTGTTTTTGTAAGTTTTTCAGCCACACTGCCAACTTTGAGGTGAATAAGTGATGCTTTTCTTTGTTAATATCATTTTGTTTTATACTGCGGACAAATAGACAATTTATTAAATGTTTAATGTGGTGAAAATATAGCATTTTGCAGTTTTCTCTGATATTTTATAGACTAACCAGTTCATTAGTTAATCATGAAGATAATGAAAATCTAATTCATGGTGAAAATAATCATTAGCTGCAACAAATGTCTAATACTACAGAGCAGCAGATTGTTCTTTTTCTGCTTCAGTGAGATTGCGCACTGTGTTTCTGTGTGCACTTTCCTCTTCTCTACAGCCAGAGCAGGCCCAGACTAAACACTTTTGTTTGAGAAGCTCGTTTACAGTGTTTGGGCAGACAGACAGGAAGTGGCCTAAGTGATGAGAACCTCCCTGACAGCACCAGAGATAAATGGACGCACTGCTAAATGAAGGAAGGAGGCCACAAATGAGCCATTGCAGGAAAGCACCCAATATGGGGTTTGAAACACTTTTCCAAGGTGTTTGTACAAAAAGAGGCTATAACCAAGTGTTTTTTTAAACTATTCTTTTTCAGTGTGCAAGCATGTGTCTGTCTGTGTGTGGTTCTGGAGGTAACAGGTGGGAGGTATGCCATGTCCTGGTTAACAAGAGTGTTATTGTGTTGTTCTGTCCTGCATGACTGACCGTCAGCTGTGCAGGGTCATCCTCCTTCCCCCTTAACCCCGGAACACTAACATGGCAGCTACGCATGCCCACACACATGTAACACACACACACTTTGAGACACACATGTGGACTCACACACACCCAACCACGCGCAGACAAACAGATTCTGTTATGCATCAGTTGGTGGCCTGTAATTGAATTGGGACATGATCAGTGATATTTCCGATTTGGTGGCCCGATGCACCCCAGTGAAGAGGCATCTGCTCTCTTTTTCCCTGCCACGCTGTTCTGCAGCCTGCGTGAGACATGGCTTTAGAGGTTCACACACATATGCACACACTCCCCCTCCCTGCTGCAAACGTACACATAGCTTTGCTAAGTCACTCACACAATGCCCCGAGGCACCCTTGCAGTTCTGTAACACTACCCTACGACAATACTCCCTCAACTGCTTGGCTGTTTACTTTCTGAAAGAGTTAAAGTCTCCCACTTAAAGGATTACCTTACGCTTCCCTGAACCCACTGCCCTCCCTGCCCTGTGCTCTTACTCCAGCACTACATATATACACGTTACACAGATGCTGTTAAGGCTGCACATATATGCCACTGACACACACTGGCACATCTACACGTGAATGAAAACACTCATGCATACAAGTCCAGTGCTGGTCTGACAACCACACAAAGACAAGGATGAAAACCGTAGCAGTTCAGTGATGGAAGTGACCTTTGTCCAAGCTTTACCTTAACCTTCATCTCATTACCTGCCACTGACCTTTCACCAGGATAAGAGCCGTCAGAAATCATATCACACATTGCTCATTTCCTCCATTATTTAATAAAGTAGCAGATTTTCATTTGACTCCTGTATAAGGGGTGCCACTTTATATTAAATCCCTCTTCTTTGATCAGTATAGACCTTTTACATATCTTTTTAAATTATCTAATTATGAGTGTATTTCCTCAAATTTCTATTGTCTTCCAATGTAGTCTGACATACTGCACTTAGGATCTTGGCACTCATAATTCAGTGTGCAGTCTGACTAATCTGTCTCTTTCCCCCTCTCCTTGCACTCTGAAGTGGAACTCAAGTGGTCTGACAATATCCACCTTCTCTCACAAATACCCCCTCCTGGGATAGGCGGGCCAGTTTAAGCACCAAGGCAGGGACTTGGGGTCGTAACTGATGGACTTGTTTACTAACAGACTAATTGTTGCCCTCCCCATGTGCTGCCCCTTTTTAAGGCACTGTATGGCTCCCTGTATGAATCACTGTGCTCAATGTAAAGAGTAAGGAGTGGAGATTCTGGGTGTGAGAGGGTCAGAGGCGTGTCATTAAGCCTCTGCTGCCTCTCGGTTGATGTGTGGATTTGTACTGGCAGGTGTGCACTCTAAACCATGTCCAGCCACATTTTCTCAGAGCTTGTTGCGTGATAGAATGCCCTCTTATTTGAAGAATCTCTATAATTTATGGGCTACGTGCACTTCTCTGTTAGATTTTCTATTTGCCAGGGAGTTGTTAGTGTTATCTCTTCGAATATAGCCTCTTGTCTCCAGGCTGAACAAAAGCCACATATAAAAGTCTGGGGGATTCAGGCTTTGAGGCTACGCAGCACCCTCTTAATTATGTTTCTCATAAGGCAGGAAATACCAGGCTTATGGGGGTATCAGGCCCAGCTCTGTGGTCAGGAGATGTCAGTTTTCCTTTAATCCACCTCCCTGGACAAACATTCAACAGGGATTGAACCACTTTGCACATCTATTTGTGTTCACTCAGTCAGTAGATTGACATCAATGTCAGGAGAGAAAAATGAAATGGACTAGTTAGTAAATTATGAAACACGTTGCTTTTCAGCATCATTTATAAAAATACTATTTCTTTAATTTTATATTTCCTATGGTTTTCTTTTAACATGCAGCAGCATCCATCATTACCTTTAAAACACACCTGCATCTTGGGACGTACACACTCTTACACAATGTCACAAAGTCACTCACACACACCTAGGAGGCCCCCTAAATTAACATAATGTCATGCCTGCCCCTTGGAGAATGCAGTAGACAGCTGACTACTGGAGCTTATGAGAATGCGCAGTTGTCAAGAGAAAAGAATTTACATGAAGGTGCCGCTTCCAGTTTATATGCAATGCATGACCCCCACATGCCAGCTAGTGCACGTGGTATGTGCATATGTGTAATGGTGGGTTATGTATGTATGTACTGAAAGGGTAATGTGTGTACAAGTGTCACTTTTTAAAATCAGCAGGTGTATGAGGGTGTTTATGAGTTCTGTTCCTGTCTGTTTTTTGTGTGCATGCATCCTTGTGTTTAATTTGTGCATCTGTTGCATATCTGAGCACTTTCATTATTGCTTTCCAAGTGTGTGTGTGTGTGTGTGTAACAAAAAAAATGACAAAGACATTGTAAGAAAGCCTGATCCCAGAAGGACTCAACAATCTGTTTGATGTTACTTCTCTGACCTTGTAAGGTGTGTGAGCACACATCCTGCTCAGAGTTTAGCTACAGCAGCATGAGGAAATATGGAGCTGAAACATACTTTTCACAAGATGGCATTTGTCGAGTAGGTTAGCAATTTCCCTGTCATCTCTAGAGGTCACTGCGTGGGCTGTGAGAGACACCTCCTCGCCCTCTGACTTTCTTTTCTTTCTGTAATGTACAAAAGGCAAGAAACACACCATAAGAGAAAAAGATGAAAAGAAAAATCTGGAATATTTGCTGTGGTCATTTCTAAGACACACTTCACTGCATTCCACCATTCATCAATGCTTAGAACTCATTTAACTGATTGAAATAGTCACCCACATTACAAAGAAAACTAGTAAACTGTTAGCTGAAAACAACTCTGGATTTACTGCCCGTGTTTGTTTTTAACAATCCTGATCCATAGAGGCACAAAATATGTCCAAAGGCCGTACTGTCACAGGCAGGGTGTTTTGTTTGAGGGTCACTCATTTTCCAGGAACTGTGTGAAATAGCACTGACCCTACAAAACCCCTGACATGGGAGTATGGCATGTCACAGGTCAGCCATGTAACATACAACACACACTTGCACACATACACACACTCACATCATATCAACAGGTGGCTACTGTGGATGGTACACCTCTACTATTTCCAGACTTGAAACAGTTTTCTCTACGAATTTATTTTGTGTCAATCCTGTATGCTGCTGTTACAAAGAAATTTCCCCAGTGTAGAATAAATAAGGTCTTATCTTTTATCATAGTGTTATATGGCATTTGAATGAATAACAGAACTACACTTTCAGAGTGCCCTACTTGTTAATATTAACATTAATGATATTAATATTAATGAGAAGGTGTGTTCGCTTTTTTCTAGTCTCTCCTCTTAAAGTTTGTGACATAGAAATTTAAAGTAATAGTCATTTATTGTTTTGTTATTTTTTAAATCAACATCCAAATAATGAGTCTTTCCCCAAATACGAGCAGCCCTGCCAATCCTGCGTTACAGTAGTTTCTCTTGGTGACACAACTTCCTGCCTCACTCTGTGTCGCTCACTGTTACTTCACCCAACTTTCTCTACTGTCCTCGCTTCAAACACCAGGCCATTTCCGCTCTCTTCCACACTCAACAAATATGTTCTTTGGAGCCCTTCCCAGAATACTTTGGCATGCACCCATGCCCACTCCCAATCTGCTCTCTCACTTGACACAGATCCAGAGGACAGCAAGGGGGCAGTGAAGGTAGCAGGGGGCACACCCATGCAGTCACACTACTGTGCAGTCATGGTTCACCTATCCCTGAAGAAAGAAAGAAACATGTAGGAGAGCATAAGAAATAGGTGGGAGGCATAGAGAGACTTACCTCATGTCCTCATCTGTGTAAGGTGGCATTAGTATTTGGACATGGGTTATTCTCAGTGGAAATGTTGCTCAAAGCAAGCTCCTACCTAAAAATATCCCTTCTGGGTCTCTTTGATGGAAACTGTGACTCTGCCTGACGACTCATGTGAAACTATGAACAAGTGATGAGAGGCTGGACAAGAGAGATGGAATAAAGATTGAGGGTGGCTGAGAGAAGGATGAGCGACACATGGGAGGGGGAGATAATAGTAGAGGGTGAGAGTTGAAGAAAGGTCATTAAGAGGTGAGGATAGGACATTATGGGTCAGCATGTGACTCATTTGGTTTGTTAACTGTGCAGTTGTTTTTTTCTGTTTTTAGTAATGTAATGCAATGGTCTCAAAAGGAGATGCAATTGGTCTGACCACAAAAACTTTTGTGTCTTCTCTGCAGCATATTCCAGTATGTATCTCTCTATCAGGTGCCATACCAGTGGTTAAAGCAGTTATTTTAGAACCGTACAGTCATATTATAACTGCAATTTCAATGTCAGCTTGGGTATTTATAATTGTAAACAATTGCAATTAAAATATTTTGGATTCAGTGACACTGAGCAGACATACTGAATAAAAAAGGCAAAATTGCTACAGTTGTTACATTTTTTAAAATTGTATTACCTTTCATACTACTGTGCATTTTCCTTGAACACCGAGCAAGTACACTCCAACTGCAATCACAAATGGCAGTGTTGTCCACAATAATTGCAATATGGCTTTTTGTAGTACATTTTGATCTATTGCACAATCCAATTTATTTGTGTGTAATTTGTAATAGTTATAGTACTCTTTGAAATTGTCAGTACCTTCTTCAGACAACCTCTCCTTTTGTAGCCCCCTTAGTCCATTTTTTCATCCCTCTTATTTCATTAAACCTGTTTGTCCTCTCATCCTCTCACATATACCACTTCAGAACTGCTTACTAAGGCTTGAGCAATCCCGCGGCAGTGGTGTTTTTTAAGTGGCCTGTTTGCATAGAGCGTCTATGGAGAGAGAGCTCATGATAGAGCCAGTGAGTAAGTGGGCCTTGTTTCAGTGACTGAGCTCATATTCAGAGCCCAGTCATCCACTGGGGGACTGGCTGCTACTGTAGTCTGGCTGTGGTCTCTGAGCCGTCATGAGCCAACACAATTTTTGCAGGCTACTGTAATGCGACACTTGGGGATTTTTCAAAGCGTGACGGTTATGTTGCATACTTTGTTCAGTAGTTGCTATGTACAATAGTTAATGCATTCATACATATCTGTTCATTTCTTTGTGTGTTCATTTATCTGTGTGTCCCTGGGTGTTTGTAAAGAATAGGACTTGTATGTGTCTGCCTGTGTCCACACAAATAATAAATATCCTTCTCTTGATTTCATTGGTACCACAATAAATCCACCTAAATGCCCCAAAAGAATTACTAGTCCTCTTCCTTCATCTCTGCTTTGGATTTCTTTTTATGGTTACTTTCAAATATTCAGTGAAGTTATTTGCTTTTACTTGGCTATTGATAAAAGCTACATTAAAGCAGAGTGACTTTGATGCAGGGGAGAGGAACCTTTGGCAATGGGCCTTGATGAGACAGCCAGCCGGCCAGCCAGCCAGGTTTTCATTAGATGAATGCTGTGTGGGACTCGCGCCAGATAAGATGGGCGCCAACACACTGGAGCCAACCAATATAGTTATAGCAAGGTGCTCTCTATTTCACTTCCTCTACGTCACTGTCTGTCTTTGTCGAACTCAGTGTCCGTCTCTCTATCTGTATCTTGCTCTTTATAACCTGAGAGGGGGTAAAGCTAGCCTGAGTGACTTCCATGCCCTTTGCAAATCAACACACCCAGAACGGTGATTTCCATAAAGATGTCTTGGCCCAGGTTTGCTTAACAATAGGTCGTATGAAATAGGTAGCTCAGCAGTAAATGCCAAAGAAAAGCAGAGAAACGTAGAGTGAAACAGAATGAAAGAGAAGGTTTGAAGAAACAGAATGTCGGAGCATAAAAATGCATTGGCTAATCACAAAATCGCAACTGTTGATCATATTGTTTTCATGTGCAATCAAAAGATGCAGATTTCTTTAAAATAACACTACAGCTCAAAAGTTTTAGAACACCCCAATTTTTTCAGTATTTGTTGAAATTCAGGAAGAGGTCTGTCAGACCCAAAGCCACCATCTTGCTCTTTGGGTCTGCCAGACCTCTTCAGACTTTC
>JAQQAE010004987.1:0-18128 GCA_029823295.1 Pseudamia nigra | reverse complement strand
ATACTACTGTCACTTAAGACACAGTCAGTGCATCAGATGATCTGCCTTTATAAACTGTCAGACGACCAGCACCATTTATCTGAAACTCTGTCCATTTAGGTGAGTCATGTTAAAGTGTATGAATACTTATGCAATCACTTATTTTCCATTATATAGTTTTTATTAATTGACATTACTTTATAGAAATCTGTTTTCACTTTTACATTAAAGAGTTGTTTTTTTTGTCAAAAAAGCCAAATTATATTGACAATGATTCCGTTCATACCACAATAAATGGTGAAAAGACCTAAGGGGTATGAATACTTTTGCAAGCCACTGTAGGTGCCAATCTACCAGGCAGACCTGACAGAACTGAACCATAGAGACCTACGGACTGATCATCAAACTTTTAAGTAGCACTCTAACACTTGTGTATATATTCACCTTAAAAAACCCTGAACTACAGCCAAACGACCTGAGAGCGGGTTGGCCGATTCATCAGAAGAAAGTACACGGACCCCCAGTTAGACGGACCACGTGGGTGTGATTTGCTGGACCCAGAAGCAGACGTGTGGGGGTGAGTTTTACAAACACACACTTGCATCCTCCGACAGAATAGGGTGAAAACACATCACCCAGGGCTATTATAGAACATAACTCAAGTTCTGTACAAACACTCATAACAGTCTGACTTGTACTGACTCCGCTGGTGAGTCACGTTATCATAGTGACATGCCAATCAAAGCCCAGCATGGCAGTGATTAGTCAAATTATTTGCTGTGATATCTTAATAACCCCCGCAAAACATTAAAGATGGACCACCAGACCACTTATTAGAGGGTCCAAATAAAATGTTTCAGACCATGATGAGTCATAATGAAAATGTATTCACTTGTATTTTCAGAGAGAAGTCAAATGTAACTATGGGAGTCAAGGCCCACTGAATGGTGCCCCAGCTGCCGACAGCGGTATTACAAGTTTAAGTTATTTCTACATCAGTATAACTGAACAGCATGGGTCATTGCAATCTGGTTTAGACATATCCTCTCTTTCAGGTTCAACGGAACAGTTTTCACTTCACATCTGTTTTGTTAAGAGTTAATTTGTGCCATTTCTTTCTTTCTCAATGTGAGTCAAAAGTCCTATTAATGTTACTACAACTACTGGACAAATCCATGTTATGGCAAGAAATTCTCAGCTAAAGTAAAGAGACATGACTGAGGCTGGTAACTAATTAACTCACCCTCTGCAGCAGACTCTTGGCCTTGCTTTCCTGGAAGACCAAGAACTACATCTGCTGCCTGTCTGAGAGCCAGTTTTATCCTAGCATTTTTTTGTTGATTTTAAATTAGGACACACATTGCATATTCCTGGGATTGTTCAGATTGACTGATCTTCATTTCTTAAAGTAATCTTAAAGTGTCCTATCCTCACTGCTTTTAATCTTATACACAGACAGCTGCAGAAAGCCGACAGGGAACACCTATTTTGTGAAATGCTTGGATGACAGTGTCATTTTGTCTCTCCTTTATGATGTGGAGACTAGTCATTGGTCTGCACTCTCATCATTTGTTGCTTGACGTGATACCAACTATGTTGACCTAAATGTCTCAAGAACAAACAATTTTTTTACAACTAGTTTACTTTAGGCAAAACAAAACCCAGGTGAAACGTAGCATGATGAGGAAGTGGAAATTGTTGAGCAGTACAAATACATGGGAACAGTGTTTGATGATAATTTAAAATTCGACAAAAACACTGAAACTATTGTCAAAAAGGCTCAACAGAGAATGTACTTACTGCGGAGGCTGAAGTCCTTTTGTGTCAGTGACAGAATTTTAACAGTCTATTATTCTTTTATTGAAAGTCTTTTATCATTTTCTTTTATCTGTTGGTTTATTAATCTTTTTGTCAGGGACAAAAGCAGCATGAACGGCATAATTAACCTCTGCTCAAAAATCATTGGTGCCAAACAGAGAGACCTGGTCTCACTGAGGCAGGAGTCTGGTCAGGAAGAAGGCTGACTGCATCATCAGCCAAAAAGAAACACATGCCCTGTCTGTTTTACTTTACAAAAACAAAAATTACTTTTATTCCAGACAATTTAACAATAGTCTTAAATGACTACACCGCAGCTCATTTTTAAATCCTTTACATTGTATTATAGTATCGTATTAAGTAATATCATTGTATTATTTACTTTATGTATTTCTCTTGCTGTACAGTTGCACCTAATCTGCATCATTCTAAACTTGCACTTTATCTTGCTTTTTGCACGTGGATGTTGCAGGCTGTTGGTTGGTTTAACTGCTGGCATATTACATGTACTGGATCAGTGTTTGTGCTTGTTGTTTGGCTTAGAATGTAAATGGACTAAGTGGCAGCAAACCAATTGCCCTTTAAGGGAATAATAAAGTTCCTCTGAATCTGAATATAATAATGGACTGTCTTCTCTTTATTGTGTTTCTTGCCACAATATGAATTTGTATAGTAGTTGTAGTAACACTAATAGGGTTATTGACTCTCTACTATAGACTGTATATACAGTATAACTGGACAAAGTGACCGTGATGTCACCCATTAGTTTCTGAAGGGTCGTTTTAAAGCCAATCACATTGTCACTTCCTGGATGGCATGTTGGAGCCAAAAACAGGATGTAGCCATATTTGGACAAACGGCAGCGGGACTCGTGCCAGGGGACTCATGGGAAGCTAATATGAGCCGCTAGCTTACTGATGCACTAAAACTTCACCATGCAGTGTCAAACAAAGTCATATTATGGTGTTGTTAGTGTAAACACTTGCCCACAACTGCAGTCGAGTGTATGTCATGTATTACTTTGAATATACTGACTAACGGAGCAAAAAGTTAACGATGGACCTTCATGTCACTTATCAGAGGGTCCAAATAAAACGTTTGAGACCACAATGACCATGAAAAAAATTTATTCGCTTAGTATTTTCAGATAGAATCACATGTATCTATGGGAAAAAAGCTTCTTGGAGCTGGATGATCGGTTCCCCAGTGGCCAAGCAGTGGAATTACAACTTAAAGATACTTCCACATTGGCCTCATTGAACAACCCCGGTTGTTGTCCCTTGCTCTGTACACACCTTTTCTCTACATGAGACAACCGATGGCCGAAAGCACATTAGGAATGGAAAGAAATAGCACAAATGAACTTATCTGTGAACTGAAAACTGTGCCAGGTGACTACCCTATGAGTTTGGCGAAAGAATGCAAAGCTACATACTGTATGACCACTTTAGACAATCTAAATATGAATATGAATGTTCTGGGTTGTTTTTACATGGTTTTGTTCATTGCATAATTCCCTACACATTGGAGTGTCTTCAGTATTAATGTACAATTTTGAAAAAAATTAAAGAAGGAATGACTGAAAGAGAATGTGTGTCCAAGCTTTTGACTGGTCGTGTGCATCAAAACTGCACTACGCTAAACTGTGAAAAACTGGAATGAGTTGCAGTTGAAATATTTAAACCTTGTAGGCAACTTTATAAATTATGCAACCTTTTTACACTATCCTTGGAAACAGTGCTCCACAAAAATGATCACTATGTAAATATTTACTTCAGTGTCAGCCACCCAAAACACTGCATTGCAGGCAGACATGTTAAAGGCATCTTCAAAGTGGGCACCCTCCATATGTTTGAAGTCATGGGATGCCTACCTGCAGATTATATGATAGTGTGATTTCAAAGGACTGACACGAGGCCGTATCAGCGGCGCATACAGAACAGCGAAATATAGTGTCAAGCACCAGGCTCTGTTGCCATGGTAACAAATCTGTACATTAGATGAGCGGGAGGTGCACGAAATGATTTAAATTATACTTGCATATAACTTTTGAATAGGAGGTAATGAAGCGTGTGCACCACCTCCAAACCCTCCTTGGGATCAGACTTAATAAACTTGCAGAATATTTCAATTTTTTACTGTTAATAAATCCACACATTTATGCACTTCATGTAGTTATCGATTTATTATCCATGAATTAACATGATTTAGTTTAGTTTAAATGTAAAAGATTAAAAGATGTATAAGAATGAAGAATGAACTTGTTGTGCAGACACCCTCGTGTTCCAAAGTATTAAACCAAAATGAGGAAAATAAGTTCCATATCTACAAAACAATGTACGAAATGAACCCATTGAAAGACAAAAATGTGGCATAAAGTGAACAATATAATGCATAAAATGAGGAAAAACAACAAAGAATGGGGAAATATTCAATGAAAATGGACAAAAATATAAAACGAACAGCAAAACAGCCAAATAATGCACCAAATGAACAGACTAATAAGAAAATAAACAAAAAATAGATAAATAATGAACAAAAAGAAAATTGATCAAATGAACAGGGTAATAAGAAAATGAACAGAAATTAACAAAATACTTCAGAAAATAAACAAAAAAGAACAATATAATAACAAAATAGACAGAAAATGAACAAAATTATTCAGAAAATGGACAAAAAATAACATAAAACAAACACAAAAACAAAATCATACACAAAATGGACAAAATGAATGGAATAATAAGTAAATGGACAGAGATAAATAAAATACTTAAGAAAATAAACAGAAATGAACAATATAATGAAAAAACAAACAAAATGATAAAGAAAATGGACGAAAAAGATTCAGGTGATAAACTAAATGAACAAAAACATCTACAAAGTGGCTGACTAACACACTCAGCTGTATCCAAGAAAACTGTGTTTGAAAGGACCTGCTCTGACATCCCTTTTCTCTCTCATTCCCGTTTTCCACCTCCTCTCTTGAGGTCCATTTAACCAATCCCTTTTGTCACATTCATAGTTCACATCATCATCTCACAGCTGTCAAACTTTAAACTGTCCCTTTTCTGCCGCTGTCACCTGTCACTTCAGCATCAGCCGATGCCACCCACGTTCACTTTCTTTCTCATCAGAGTTTACTGTCATGGCTTCTTCCACTTTTCACCATCCCATAATCATCGCTCATCGCTATCTGATCGCCTCCACTGCCACCTGTGTCTCAAGACTTCAGATTCGTTTTCAGTTCACCCCCTCTATTCTGCAGTTCATCACTTCACTTTATGTGATTCTTCACAGTTAACAACCTACTTTCTGAAAGTGGCAGCAGAAGTCTCACAAAATTGAACACAATGTAAGGTATGGCTTATGTTTAAAAAGACACGGGTAGGTTACAGACAGCTTAGGTCTGATCTGAGTTCAGTAATGTTGGGAGGGGTTTGGAGTGGTTAGACTAAATTGTAGTTTAGAGTTTTCTTGCTTGTACCTTTGTATCATTATCTTTACAGTACTTGCGATACTTGTGTTGGTTATACTTAATTGTACTTAGAGTAAAAAGTTACATCATTTCACCAACTAACATGCTGGAGACATAATGAAAGTACCCATAGTTTCCTTTAACTTAAAGTGTCCATGACATGCTTCTTTGTGTTTCTGGTTTATCTACCATGTTGCAATGGTGATTTTTCATGTTAACATGCCAGAAAGTGCAAAAAACAAGGTCTACCTATTTCCTTTCACGAGTCTTGCAAACTCTGGGTTGCAAGACTTTTCTTTCCAACTAGGCTCAGTATGATGTTGTAGTGTGATGAACTTCCTTAAATAGTCATTCTCACTATATCGATGGCTAGGGGCTAGGCTAGCATTAACCTCCAGAGGAATGTACAGGAGATGATTATGGAGGTGTATATGATGTGTGGTTTTATTCATTGATTATAAGGCAGGAGCCATGAGTATTGGAATCCTCCCCTCATTCCAGAAACTCCATATAAAGAAAATCCAGTTGTTTCAGGCAGAGGGCTCCGCATTTGCAATTTCATGTTTTTGTTATGAAATAGACTATTTTAAATTGTCATGGGTGCAATCAAGAGGTACCCAAGAGTCACATATCAGAGTTTTGATATGTGACAATAAAATTATATAGTTTTGATATAAGGCAATAAAATTAAATTGCCTTATCACCGAATACAGGGGCAACCGGGGGAAAGGGGAAAAAAATTGTTGTTGTCACACCACTGATACATGTTCATCATTAATCAATGTAAATTACTACACAGTGCCACGGATCTAAAACTATTTACCAATCTATGTTGCCCAGGGGTTCGTGCCTTTGAGAGTGTTGACCATCGTTTTCATCAATGGTTAGGGTCAAAGTCATTGCCACAGTGGTCATTCAGCTGTCTCATCCAGATTCTCAGTGAAATCCACAAATGTCTTTTTTCCTCAGCTATAACAGTTCTGTTTGTGATCGGCTGCTTTTTATATGTAATATTGTTTTTAAAATGTTTGTTTTGGCATTTGGTGTCCTTTCTTGGTTATGTAAAAATTGTGTAATGTGCACTTTAAGCTACCTAGCTAATATCCTCCCCTCATTCCAGAAACTCCATATAAAGAAAATCCAGTTGTTTCAGGCAGAGGGCTCCGCACTTGCAATTTCATGTTTTTGTTATGAAATACACTATTTTGAATTGTCATGGGTGCAATCAAGAGGTACCCAAGATTAAAATTAAATTGCTACAGCTGATGATGGCACAGGCACTTTAAGAATACACATGCTGCAATATTCTCAAATGCATTCAGGATCTTTTTTACATTAAAAATACTTTGACTAGTGGTTCCAGTCATCAGTCTACCTTGACTGAGTACATGGATATCCATATAAGTTTATATTTTGGTCATTTTGTTCACTTCAATATAGGCTACCAAAAAAGCTAAATGCCTATGTTCATTTGACTTAAGGTTCTTCGCAAAAACACTTAAGTGCAGTGCCTAAATATTTGTATGTAAAATTCCAGTGGTCATATGGAAACAGATACATTGCTGTGATGACCCCCTAAGCGAAGCATCCAAAAGAAGAAGAAACAAAACTATATAACACCATAGGTCAAGTCAAGAGGTGACCCAAATCTGATGTTTTCACTCATATGTGACTCTGATGTGTTTGTTTTTCTGACAGTGTGAACAGAAAAGTTCGACCATTTCAGTTCTGGGCCACTTCCATATTTGGTCCTGAATCAGATGCAGGTCTGACCTTCTTCAGTGTGACTTGAGTGTAGATGAACAGACCACAATTCATGTGACATCACTCTGGATTGAGATTTTTCTCAACTGTGCAGACAATACTTACTGAAATACTATAAAGTAGTAGTAGTGAGTTCAACCTTAAATATGTATAACAGTAAATTCCATCCAAAATATATTTCCAAAATCATTATAAATAATAAAACACTGCCAGGAGCCATTGTACTGAACAATGAGAAATCTGTAATACATATTTCTATATACAGTAGAGCTTGAAAATGTGTGAACCCTTAAGAACTTCCTATATTTCTGCATAAATACGACCTAAAATAGTGCTAGGATCCTCATTTATAAAGCTTGTTTCTGTACAAAATGAGGCAGAAACTTGAGTGTGCCAATTCTTACAGAAACAATGGGATCTATAAAAAAATGTAACATGGCATGGAAAGCTACATATCAACACACAACCCTACACCATCTGTAAGTCCAACACACATTTAGGTGTAGTGATTCAATGTTGGCAGTTGTGGCGAAGCGTGGAACTGATGTCAAATTACTCCTATAAAGAGAATGTAAATACATCCAATCCCAACGCCGGGCGGCAGGGCCTTTCTGTGTGGAGTTTGCATGTTCTCCCCGTGTCTACATGGATTCTCTTCGGGGACTCCAGCTTCCTCCCACAACCAAAAATATGCACTAGGTTAATTTGTTACTCTAAATTGCTCCTAGGTATGAATGTTAGTATGAATGGTTGGCTGTCTCTATATGTGCCTCTGGCCCAGGTCGTCATTGTAAATGAGAAATGGTTCTCAACTGACTTACCTGGTTAAATAAATAAATTAAATTAAATTAATTATATTAGCACTACATACCAAATCTTCAGCTTGGGTAAAGGTAGACGTCCAGTCACACATTCGACATTCTGCAGTCAGTAGCTCAAGTTATCTGATTGCAATCAGCTAGACAACAACTACAACTGCAGTTTACAACTGTCCTTCAAGCAGTGCAGGTTGTAGACGGCCCCCACATAGACTTCTATGTGGGGACCGTCTACAAAGTGCAACAATGAAAAGAGATTCCACAAGTAAAATTTAATAACTTCACATTAAAGCATTATATGAAGCTGAAAAATCACTACATATAATTATTACCTCCTCATAGTGATTCTACAACCCTTAGTTTAAGAGAAAAAAAGACTGTGATTAATTTGTGTTTTTTCATTATTTCTGCTCTTTTCAAAAGCTTCATCTGTGAAGACTCTGAAGACACAAATCCCAATAGCATGTATTTATTATCTCTTCGTAGTAATCCTGTAACATAGAAAAATTAATTAAAACAATTTTCCCAAAATTCAATGGAATTCACTGACAGACTTAACCAAACCACTGCACCTTGAGGACACAGTAGCACAGTAAAATGCAGATTCAGAAGAGAAGCGTTGCAGGATTATGAAATTTCCAGTCATTGTTATGGTAATGGAGCCCTGCCAAAGGCATATAATTTACCACTCTGTGAAGGGGTGCAAACACAAGGAATGTCATAAGCAGCATCTTCCGGCTTTCATAGAATGAATATTGACTGCGTATGAATATTGCATGATAGCCAGTGACATGCATTTTACTATGTGATTTCACTCTCACCAATACCGACTGTAAATTATTTGCTGCAATGGACTGACCTCTATTTGCATTGCTGTTGTTAGATTGATTAAAGAGCTTTTTTGTGCTGTGACTCCTTAAAAACTGAGCACTTCTGGCCTTTGATTTTGTTGTTTTGTGTTTAATTTATGCTTCTCAGAGTCAAAGGTGTCTGCTGCTTCTACTATACATTATAGTATCATCCCAGAACTTAAAACAGTTCAATTTTCTGATTACGATTAGAAGTCATAAAAGGGAGGAGGAAAAGAAAAAAATATATCAGTGTCAAACCATCATAGAATGTAAAGGTACACTTGTGTAGTCTGTAAAAAGAAGTCTAACACAAATCAGAGACTCTTCAGGGAACAATGATACTTCACTAAATTATGTGACAGCCTGCTGGAGGCTGAGGAGCTCTTTGAGGCTGCAAATGACTGATCCTGGACCACAGATACATCACCCTCTTTGCCTGTCTTCTTCCTCCTCCTCTTCTTTTTTTTTCCTCCCTCAGTGAGACTGCCAACAGATGAATCCTGCCAAGCGACTCCCCAGGAGAAGGGTGTGTGTGTGTGTGTCTGTGTGTATCTCTAAATCTGAGTCTGTGCGTGCTTGAGTGTGTTTCCTCTTTGATGGCAACGTTGGCAGTAATGTGTCTAATGGAAGATAAGCAACACTCTCAGACAAGTCTTCACAGCCAAAGCACTTCCCCCAACATCATCATGCTGAGTGCAATAAAGGGAATACTCTATCCCCCTCCATCTTTTGGAACACATGCATTTCAGTGCATGCCCAAGCAAACACACACATACAGGCTGTGTTTTTATGCATTTAGACAGCACATGACTGATTCACGTTAATTTCTTGGTCACCTGCATAGACCTCGCTCCCAGGTGAGCAACCCTTAAGGCCCATTTATACTCTACGCAAGTACATTGTGTAGCAAATGTTTGTCAAACTTCCCTGGCATTTATATTTCAATGTGTACTTTGTGTTGGTGTGGATGTACACAATACATCCACTAGCGGACAGTATGGAGTTCAGACTGTCCTCTAGTATGGAGTTACACTGGATTTCTGTCTGAAAATACTAGGCGAAAAAATTTTTGTCATGAGTCATGCTCTCAAACATTTTTTTGTTCCCTCTTATAAGTGATCTGGCCCATCTTTAACTTTTTGCTCCGGTGTTAAGATATTGCGGCAAATAATCCAACATATCACTGCCATGCTGGGGTTTGATTACATGTTGCTATGGTAACTAGTGTCGCCGGTGGATTTGGACCTTTGTATCTTCTATTTATTCAATATGGACATAGTTTAACTTGAGATACACTTGACTATACACTCCTGATCAAAGTTTTAAGACCAGTTGAAAAATTGCAAGAATGTACAGATGTAGCGGGTTTCATTTGGTGGCGCTGCCGCGGCAATAATGCTGCGGCGTTAGAGATGGGGGGGGTGGAGGGCGGGGGGATTGTTTTTCCAGCAGTAGCTGCAGTGCGCAGCAGCAACCACTAGGTGGAAATGTAAAGCACTCGGTGTGTTTTTATTTATTTTATTCTATAGTGTATCCGTGTTTTACAGAAATGTAAAGTGGTAATAGGAGTGCGCTGAAAAAGGTCGACGTAATCACTGATTGTTATTGATTTATTTTTAAACAACGGGATATTTGGTCCAGTTTTGTTGCTCTTGATCTAATGCAGACATGATCTAATGCAGTTTACCTGAAGCGTTGTCTGTAGTGCTTGTGTGTATGTGGTGATGTGCACCCTTCAGCTGACGAGCCATCATTGTTTTTCCTGGGTGTGTAAACTCTCTCCTAATGTCGAAAATTTCTGACCAATGAGAGAACAGTTTCTTTGCACATGGCATTTGTTTCGATCTTTGGATCGATACAGACCATGTCCACGCGTAGCCGGGTGTTTCTATAAACACATATTTCACCCCCCTCCGTTTTCAATTATAACATCGTACACACAAGATTGTTTTCAGAAGTTTTCATTCACACTAACCAATGTAAATACTGTATGTCATAGCTACCATGACCATGCCAAATGTATAGGGGATAGTGTAATAAGAAGCATAAAAACATGCTAGCCAATCAGAATCTTCAAAAAAACCCACGTAACTTCCTGTTCCTGTTTGTCACTTCCTAAATATAGTGAAACATAACAAATATGGCGAAGTTCATTTGTGTGGACCAATAAAGAAGTGGAATTCTCCCAACTGTTGCGTCTGAATATAAAATAAATAAATAACAGCAAATATAGATTGGGAGTCAAGTCAAACAAAGTATGCAGACATTTTGCCACTGTTTTTAGAGCAGTATCCAGCTGTGTTTGTAAATACAAACATTTGAAAAGCATTTGCATGCATGTAATCCATGATGATAATCAGAAGTCACACACCTGACACTGATGCATTTTTCACACACTGTGATGTTTGAGACCTAACAGTTTTTCTCAATTGCTTTGGTGCATTTTTCACATCTGAAGTGAAATTCCTAAAAACTACACTTGTTCAATCTTCACGTCATTGTGTCACTTGTGCACATCAAACAAGCATTTTCTCATTTCTTTGAACAATTGCAAATGCTTGGTAAATCCATGCAAATGATTATGTACAATTCTCCGCTGTTTCCTGCATTATCAGTTGCTCATGTCGTGCTGATCAGAATGTATTGTTATGGTCTCTGTTGAATAGTCTCACCCCCACAACATTTAGGCATCACATAAGTTTTTTGCATGCATAATGGTTGAAAAAGTTGTCATAATATGTCAAGCGTATTTCTATAAATTTCCATTAGACTTTTTTTTTTCTAAATCTGTCCTGAATTGGTAAATTGCTCTCACGTGAATCTTGACTTTCTCTAACAAAGGGAAATGTGTCAAGCATTAAATCAACCAATGATCAAGCAGTTTTCTGAAATAGCTCAAAGGTGCATCTCATGAACCACCAAGTGGCAAGTATGTACTTTACATAGCCGGAGCAGAACACAATGTTACAGTGTCTGACAATGGAAGGACAAGGCAATGGACGAGGTCAACAGCCAGAGAAGAAGAAGTGGAATAGGAGTGAGGCTGTATGGCGGAAGAGTTGTAAAGCAAAACAGAAGAAAAGGCAGAAGAAGCTGAGGACATCTGCAAGTTCCTTATGAGATAAGAGCTACACAGTCACAGGATGACAATGGCCGAGGCTGTCATTTCCTTTCTGTATTGCAATGACATGGTCTGTCAACAAATTACAGTATAAACAGTAAAAATTAAAATGCGAATCTTGTCCAGTCTCTTGCAATCAATCTCCCACATGCTAAGGTATGACTTACAGTACAATTTACAAGAATTGTCATCAAAACTTTAGCCATAGTTTACATCAGAACATCCCTCCAGAGCACACTGCTATATTGACAACATGACTAAGCAATTTGACTGTCTTATGACATTCTGATGGCACTGACATGTTCGCTGACACAGATATTTACTTTTGAGAGATGAACTAAGGATTTTGAGCAAGAGACTGGCTTTTGCAGGTAATCCATGGCGTTTTGCTATTTCTATGAATTGTTTTAAGAAATGCACTCAGTTTTGCAAAAGTCAAAAAGGATTCAAGACATGCAGCAAAGCGACTGAAAAAAACAGTGAACTGTCTCTGTTTCCCCCTGTCCACACTCAAGCACAAAAACTGAGTTTTTCCCAAATCTCTGCTTTGGTCAGAATTTTCAGAAATGATCATTTTCAATGACCAAACCTGCCTTTTCATGTTGATGACATGCAAATATGAATGAGAAAATATGCATTTTACCTGATCACCGGCTACATGTGGACATGGCCACAGACTGATGCTCTGTGAACACAAATGACCCAAAGGACAATTTCATCAATTGAATAATTTTATGTCCTGAATTGGAACAAAGCCAGTGAACCACATGTGTGAATACACCCTACGGTCACCTGAATTACAGAAATGAAAGGCCAATAAAACTAACTTTTTAATTTCTTTGGTTTTGTATTCATTTTGCATGTTTGTACGTTTGTTGCACATTTTCCCTGACAACCAAGCAAGTCGGCTCATAGCAATCGCCATGTTGCCCACACTAATAACATGACATTTTCACCAAGGTTGATGCAGCCATTTTCCTGTGGTATGCGTCATCATATTTCCCACCCAGATCTAACTAATGTAATTAAAGGATCCTACTGGGTTTTAAATAATTGTCTTTGGCCATTACTGTCTGCTCTTAAGAGGGCTGGGCAGGTTCAAGTTGGAGTTGTACCTGAACTTTAAAGTCTCTATGATGGATACTCACATTGATAAATTCCATCAACTGGGCTACATCGGATCAGTGCTTTTATGCTCTCTCTGCCACTTAGTGCCTTTCAAGTACCTCTTTAGACTCTGACTAACGCAGCTACTGCAGTCTGACCAAATAAACCTGCAGGCAACCAACCATCAGCTCCACAGCACTGAACTGCAGCCGACTGAGAGCTCAGGTCTAAAGGTCTGTCATGTTACATGTGCAAGACCGTGATGATGGACATTTGACATTACTTGAAGCACCAGCTTTTGCAGATGGGTGAAACTGTGCCGAACCTTGACATTTAAGGGTAGTGTTTTATTTAGTTCAGTTTTGGTTCATTGTGGAACAAAAAATGACACTGGGGAAATCTCACAGTTACACAATTATCATTTCACTATCATTTGGAAATTCATTTTTTGTTCATTATTTTATTTAAATTGTCCAAAGACTTCATAATTTTGTTCATAATGTTAATTTCATTTTCTTGATTATTTTTGCTCATATAGCTTAATTATTTTACACAGTTTTATTAATTGTATATATTTTGTTTATTTTCTTAATATTTCCTGATTCATTTTCTTCAGTATTTTGTGGATTGTGTTATTTGTTTTTGGTTTGCTTTGTTGATTATCTTTGCTCATCTCATTCATTAGCTTTTTTCAAAATGATTTTTTATATGTTTTGTTGATGTTCTTGATACTTTCGTTTGTCATTTTGTGGATAACTTTGTTGTATTTTTGTTTATTAATTTTAGTAATGTTTAATGGTTCATTGTCTTGACTCTTATATTCCACTTTTGTTGATAATTCATTTTTTTGTTCATCGTGATAAAGTGCTAAAAAGCCATGAGCAACTTAAGTTCAGTCTTCATTCATTCTTCATTCTTCATATCTAGTTTTTCACTTTTAAAGACATATCCATAGAATGTATTTGTGATATGTGGATTCCTTTACATTTCATTCATCAGTTTCAGGTTGGCTTGACTCTCCTTTAGATAAAGCGAGGAGCTCAAAGTAAAACCACTGCTCCTCCACATGCAGAGGAGCCAGTTGAGATGGATAATCCAGATGCTTCCTGGACACTTTCTGAGTGTGGTATTTCAGAGATGTCCAGCTTGGAGGAGGTCCCAAGGCAGATCCAGGACACTCTGGAGGCACCATGTCTCTTGGCTGTCCTGGGAACGCCTCGGGGTCACCTCAGAGGAGTTGGAGGCTTCTGTGGAGAGGGAGGTTTAAGCTTCTGTTTAAGATGCTATCTGTGCAGCCTGGACCTGGATGGATGGATGGATTGATGTTCGGGACAAATGAGAAATTATGTCAGTTCGTACTTATTTTTTCTAATTCTGGTCCCAAAGAGCCAAAATGCTTGCTTTTTGGGTCTTGAGCTGAAAAGTTTGCGAGCTACTAAACTCCATAATAATATTGTTAATCACTGTCATTGTCAATTCAAATCAACTCAAATCTCAGTATTGTGACATTCTGATACATTGTATCTGTTACTGAAACTAGACAAATGGTTCTTTGTCTGGAAACACTCATGACTAAGAGTCATGAGTGTTTCCTCTCACCGATGAGGTGAGAGGCAAAAATGTGCTGAAGTCAACAGTTTGCGGGACCATGTAATTTCATTTCCATATCAAACGCATAATGTGTATTTGAGTGTTTCCAGTGAGTGCTGCTCTGCTTTTCTATTTTCTTTGATGTGACCACGTTTGTGTTCGAGCAACATGAGAAGGACCAGACAAACACTTCTTAGCACACAATCTTCACCCAGCACATCTCTTTCTCTTCTGATACTGCTTTAATAAATGCTGACCGATCATTATATTGACTGTACTTTTCTCTCCCTAGGAGTACCAGATCGATATAATCTTTGCACAGACTTGGGTGGACACCCGCCTGCGCTACAACAGCAGCAGCATGCGAATTCTAACCCTTAACAGGTATCGTTGTTTTGGTGGAGTGTTATTCACTGATTATGATTATTTTAAGATTGCTTAATTTACAGTTCCTGGAGTACTGTAAACACTGCACAGTAACTATGGGAAAGTGCTGTAAATGCACATAAAGTTGAAAACTAAGTTCAGACTGGAACTACACTTTGTGACATGATTTATATTATGACCATTTTTTTTCCAGTCAATCATCTTTAATTTCAGAGAAAATCAGGCGTCAAATTTGCAGCAAGTCTGAAACCCAGGCAAAAATGAATACAAATGGACAAAATAAATAGTAATGCAACAAAAATAATCTGAATAATGAGTTAAGTAATCAAGAAAATGAACAAAAATGAACAAAACAATTGGGAAAATTAAGAAAAATGAACAAAATATGAATCAAATTGAAAAAAAAGGAAATATAATCACAATAAAAAAGGATCAACAGGAAATGAAACAAGATGATGAATAAAACATTTGCACTTTGTCACGCTGTACAGTGTCTTATATCTTATATTCAAGAGTTTTCGTTAATGAAGCATTTCTCAGGATTATGCATAGTCTTTCTTTCTGCTGCAGCAACTATTGTACAGTATTTCAACGTTTTCATACCGTGAACATCTCATTTGAGAACAATATTTTCGACTCTCTTGGGAAGAGGCCCATAATTAATGGAACAAATTGATTGATGTGCTTTGTTTTCCTCATGTCGCCTGGGTATTTTATTATCCTCTTATTGAGAAGTAGAGCTGCTTCATGCATTTGAGAGGAATTTGAAGAAATTCAGCAGCAGTCATTTCTTACCTTCTGTCCCTTTTCTCTCTCTCTCTCTCACTTCCTCTTTGTCTGCATTGTATTCAATCAGCAATATGGTGGGTTTGATCTGGCTTCCCGACACCATCTTTAGGAATTCCAAGACTGCTGACTCTCACTGGATAACGACACCCAATCAGCTGCTTCGGATTTGGAACAATGGAAAAATACTCTACACACTCAGGTAGAAATCTCCAAGACACCAGAAAACACTCAGTACAAACAAGCCTCGTCTCATACATTAGAAGTCGTAATAAAAGTATAAAATGGGGCCCAAAGTAAAGATGCCTAATTGTATACAGGTCCCTTATAGTGCTGTGAGAAAGTATGTGTATTTTTGCATTTTTTTTCTTTTACCTCCGCCAAGGAGGTTATGTTTTTGCTGCCGTTAATTAATTAATTTGTTTGTTTTTTCACAACATAACTTGAAAACTTATGAATGGATTTGGATGAAATTTTCAGAATACGCCAGAAATGACATAAAAACCAATTGATTAGATTCTGGGTATATGTGATTCCAAATGCTGATGGTAGGTTTTGATGGTTAAAGAATCCAATAATCAGGGTCAAATAAATTTAAAAATATTACTTTTGGTGCAATTACATTATGAGGGAAATGAGCATAGGTTCAAATGATAATGGTAGGTTTTCACTGTGAAGATACTGAGCTGCCTTGGCAGAGGTCTGCGCTCTGAGTACTTTCTAGATTTCTTTTGTATATTTGTCACACTTAAAAAAAAAAAAAAAAAAAAAAGAAACGATGTAAATAAGTGTTTGCCCCTGAAATGAATTATTGGTTATTTCACCCATCGCTGTGGGGGAATTTTGGCCCACTCCACATGTTTATTTCTGCTCAGTGAGGATTAACTCCCCTTTGGATCCAAGCCCCAGTGGAGCCCGAAATTATTGCAGTTTTTGCATAGACTAGACTCCTGATTCAGCCACAGAGATTTAGGTACTGGCTGATTGGTTTGAATGTGTGTGATGACTGTCTCTAAAAACACCAATCACATGAAACCAGAGGTAGTACTCAAGTGCATTTACTCCTTCACTACTTCAGTAGTTTGTTTTTAAGAAATGTACTACTGAGAATAGTTGTTTTTCTGGATACTTTCTACACCTCACTGAATAAGAGTAAATTTGGCATAAATTGATATATCATGCACTGCTTCTTTATCAGCGTATAACGGCAAAAATGAACAAAATCAGCCATGTAAGAAAGTAAATAAGTAAGCAAAACAAGCATTCAAGAACAAAAAATGAACGAAACAACTAACAAAATGTCAACAAATGAACAAAGCAAAAAAATAAAATTAGCAAAAATAAACAACATAATGAAATAATGAACAAAATAAACAACATAACCAGTAAAAATGAAGAGAAAATTAACAAAATAAGCAAAAAAAAATTAACAAAAATTAATAAAATAATCAATCAAGTTACCAAAACTGAACAATATAACCAATTACACTGGGGAGCATCAACAAAATGAGCAACATTTATCTAAATAATCAAGTAAATAATCATCACATCATATATTTTATTTCATTTGATCTGCCCAGTTCTGGATTATGTCATTTTATTCATCACAATTAATGTAAACATTATGGTGTTATGACCTAAATGCTAAATAACCCATTCAAATGCAATGTATTGTCATTTTGTGTTATGACATTACTCACTCCTTGAGTAGTTTTTCCAGATGCGTTATTTACTCTTACTCAAGTACTTACTTTTATGAGTACTTCTAGTCCTACTTGAGTCGCTATAATTATAAAGTGACAGAACTTCTACTTGAGTGGTGTTTTTCTTTACCTGCCACTGCATGAGGCACACATCCAGTAACATCTCTGCCTGCAGCTAAAATTGCCTCGCCATTGTTATGTCAGAACATCAGTGTCAGTAGTCAAAGTTAGCCTTTATTTGTGTCAAGAATATTATTTTTAGCTATTTTACTCATCATTTGTAGCCAAGAGCCACACATTATACAGAATATGTTCGTTATAAAATATTACTGTTTACCAAAGTATTTGTGCTGTTCTTTACTACTACTAATGGAAATGAAAGTTTGTAAAATGCCTTCTTTTAATAAAATCTGAAATTCTCTGCCCTCAGTGCCAGAAGCTACTGTATTAAAGATAGAGATTCCAGTATCTTGGCAACAGTACATTGGTTTCACTCGTCTGCCAGTCGTAGAAAAAAATTGTAATTTTCAAGTTGTATTCAAGGAAGTCCCTCATGGAGGGAAACAGCCAAAACATTTAATTATCACATGGTTAGTTTGCGTAATCACAGAAAAAAAAAAAAAAAACTGGCAATTTTTCACACTTTTTCTCTTAATTTAATACTGAGAGTATAAGTGCAATAATTATGAAATAATGCAACATGAGTAACAAGGTTCACGTAGACCCTGT
>JAQQAE010004986.1:0-10272 GCA_029823295.1 Pseudamia nigra | reverse complement strand
AGCAGAGCTCACTGTGCTCAGGATGAGCTCTGTACGCACCAGAACATCATGAGGGGACCCACACCACCCACACCACCTGCCCTGCTCATGGACACCTTGGAAATACTTTACAACTTTCTTCAGCAAGTGCCATTTGAAAGTGTCTCTCCTGCAAAGTCTGGGCCTTTATCTTCAGTGGTCAATGATGCTGCCATGTGAAATTATCTGTGAATTTGATTGAAAACTTTTTTTTATTATTATTTCTTTGTATTATTGGTGAATATGTATCCATAGGTGTGTTTGTGTTTATCAGATACCTGCATGCGGTGACTTTTTGCTTATGTTTATTACATTCCACTTTGTATACCTTGGGAATATTGTCTTATTTTACACTTTGAAGTTTTTGGTGTTCTCTAGATTAGCTTTATTCAGACAAGTGGAAACATCTGTGACGATGGACTCCACTAGGCAGCTAGTATTGAACTGAGTATTAGTGCCACCATTGAAAATGTTTCATTGATGTGACATTTGACTTTATTTTTGTTTTTTTCTTGGCTAGAAATGTCTCCAGTCTTAAAGGAGACATATTGTGCCCATTTTAGCAACTTAAAGTAATATTTGTAGGTCCTTAGAATGTGTATTTTAAATCCCAGCCCATAATACCACAGAGATTCTTCTTTCCATTATATTCACATTCTCATACGTTTCATCCCTGTTTCAAAAAGGCTGTTTCAGTATGTATTGCTTTCAATGCATATGAGGTCTTTTTTATCATGCTGTTTCCTGTCTGTGCCATGGATTCCATACTGGTATATTATCTCAGGATGTCTGGATGGTTTGGCAAACTGAATGAAGACAGCCATTGTATATTTGTGACATCACAAATATCCATAAATGCAAATAGTTTATTTCATGTCTAGATTTTTTTTTAAAGAGTGGTGTGGTTTTTTTTTTTCTATTTTTAGTAACAATTTTGATACTTAAACATTATTTCTGAACCCGTTAGACCTGTTTTATGATAGGAAAAGACATGGAAACTTATTCTTCACAATATGTCTTGTTTAAGTTTGTTCAGACCCTCATCATGTTTGTTATCAGTAATGACTCAAATTGAACCAATATCCCTAATGTTTTACATGTACTATATCAACTGATGTAAAATCTGTACATGGCCATTTGTATCATGGTTGCAACCAGCCAAAAGAAACACAAAAATGTAATTCTATTAACAGTATGTCCTTCCTTCATATTGTTTTATAATTTAAAAAAGTTATTTATTTAATTTAAACCTTCAGGGAATTTGTAGAGTCATCTTGTGGCATGTTCAGACACTGTGCAGTAAATTGAAACTGACTCAAGCTGTGATCTGTTCACTTGTGAGATTAGTTTTACTTAAATGTCCCTCTAGTGATTTGACTGTCAGCCACATCAGCATAGTCTGAATTAGAAATACTGCTCTTTTCATGTTGAAACAGTGTCTTGTTACATCAGGGAGATCCTTTATTGTGCTTTTGCTTCCATACATTAACACCTTCGGGGATCTGGAATGTTTTTTTTATTGTGCCTGGGATGTACTTCATTTTATTTTGTTTTTTCTATTCTATGGTATCAGCCAGCATCACATGCATCATCTTATTCAGGATTACCTGAGGTGTCACATGCTTCATTTAAACTTCAGATTTTGTATTGGTTTGTATTAAAAAATGAATGAAGAAAAAAGATGCATGTCCTCATAGGTAACTTCCTGGTGTGCTGGATGAAGAAAAAAACTGACGAGTACCGGTATGTAAGAAACAATGCTGCACATCATCAGCTCACTTATATCAATAATGTCACTGATAACAACTATAAAACTACAAAAACAGCAGGTGATGGTGGGAGTATTGTTCCTTATGTTCTTTGGACCAGAAAACTATAAAAGTGTGGTAAAACATGATGCTTGTGTACTGTGAACTCAAATAGAATGTTTAGGAAGTTTGACTGTCTTTTACTTAGAAAGTTGCATTTAATTTTTCCATATTAATTCCTATGCACATCTAACCTTTTGGAAATGTTTTGCAACAATTCATCAGATTAAGAAACTGTTTTGAGTAAGTTGTTCAAAATGTGAGGCTGTAACACATTAACAATTGCGCAAAGTGAGACGTCTGACTCTTTAAACATATATAGGTAAGAATAAAAAAAGACATTTCCTTGGTCTGAATTGTTGACAGTTAAAATATGGCTGAAACAAAGGCCCTTGACATGAATCCGGCAGAGCGATCAGTGAAACACATTCAGCATCTTCGAAGTACAGTAACAGGAAGGCTTCTGGGTTCTGAGATACGCACTGTCTTTATGTGTGACTGTGATCAGTGTTCTGATGCTTCAAGTTATAGGATGAGCATTATGACTTGGCTATGACTTATTTACAGCATTACCAAAGTGCCAGTTAAGCCTATTAAGTGTAGAAATCAGGGCAGACCCTTCATGCTCATCCTTTATGAATGCTTCAGCAGGACTGTCTGCAAAGCCTGAGGAGTGTGTTTTCTTTATCCACCCTCACTTTTAGACACGGCTGGGTGTCACGTTAATCGACAACAGAACGTAGACCCTTCACTGAGACGCAGAAAACCAATTCTATTTCCTTTCATGAGTAATAAACACTTATAGTTCTGCTGCCCTTTGCAAGTAAATTGTACTTCTATGAAGTATTGCATCTCTGAAGCAATTTAACAACTTCTGCAGCTGTAGATGAATTTTGCTTGCAGATGTCTCTGTAAGCACTACAGATTATAGCTGGAGATGGTGAAACAACTCTGACATGACAACTCTCTTAAGCCGCACCACTGTATTACAATGTATTACAAAGTCTTATTCCAGATCTAAAATATTCATCACACAGACCTTGCAGTTTAACAAAAGTGACAAAGATTTAAAACATGATTTAAAAGACTTAAGTGTAAAGACTGCCCGAGAGTTCTGAGTGGAAGAATAATAGTAAGCAGGGTTGCTTCATCTTTTCAAACCTAAAATATGAAAAATATTGCAGTAATTAGTCTACAATTTACAGTTGAGGTCCAAATTTTTGGGAATGCCATGAAAATTTAGTTTTCTTTCTTTTCTTTTTCTCAGGAAAACAAAAATGACGAGGGTCAACATTATTAACCTCTAGAAGAACTGACCTTTTTATTTACTGATTAATGGTGTGAACTGAAGTTAAAACTGAACATTTGTCCAATATTCACTTGAGAAAGGATTTGAGGCATCACTTGTAAAAACATCATGTCAAAATGGATGGATGGATCTGAGAAGGACTGTTGATGAACACAATGAGGAGAAGGATATATATAAAGTTATCAGAGTGATTCCAAGTATCCAGAAGTGGAGTGAAAAGCATGGGCAATATTTTGTAAAGATATGAAATGTTCATAGGGGGGATAATAATTTTGACTTTAGCCACATCTGCAGCATGTTTACTGTCCTTAATAGTGGAAATCAAGTCTATTTATTGCTGTTGTTGATGTAACATGCTGCAGGATGATGTACATGTAATGTAATAGAGGACATGTTTCCTTCTGGTGGCGCCATTTAGCAGACTCAAGTATAAAAAAACATTTTCAATAGTGTAAAAAAATAATAGTAGTAATTATAGTATAACAGTAATAGCACTGAAAATCATGTTTGTTAATATTCATTTTAAACAGCTATACATTCAATTTTTTAGTACTTTTAAAATGAACTTTTTCAATTTCAAAAAGTTAGAATGTAAATACAATGCAAATAAAAACAAAATGCAATTATTTACAAATCTCATGAACCCATATTTTATTTCCAATAGAATACAAACAACATATTAGACATTAAAACTGAGACATTTTGCCATTTCATTGAAAATATTAGCTCTTATTGAATTTGATGGCAGCAGCACATCACATAAAAGTTGGAACGGGGACAACAGAAGGCTGGAAAAGTAATTGGTACATATCAATAACAACTGGAGGAGCATTTGAGAACAATTTAGATCAACTGGTAACAGGTTCATGACTGGATCTAAAAGGAGCATTTTAAAGAGAGAACCTCTCAGATGTCTAAAAATTGTGGAACAATTTCAGAAAAGTGTTTCTCAATGTAAAATTGTGAAGACTTTGGAGATCCTCACATCTGCACTGGATAATAACATTATATTTGATCATGATGTAGAAAAGCCACTGTCTTCTCTGGGCCAAAGCTCATTTAAAATGGCTCAAGACATTCATGTGGCCACAGAGCCGTTATCCATTTAGCCTCTGACCTTTCAATAAAAAAAGAGTTTTGAAATTTACAAGCCATTGCATTGGGATGAAAATAAAAACTTTTTTTGGAATTGGCGTTGTACTTACAGCACATTCACAAAACAGGTCTCGTCTTAAGTCCGAACAAAACAAAACTAAGTTCTAAAAATACTAAAGGATATGAGTATGTAGGGCCCACTCCTAATGTATTTACCACTGAACATGGGTATTTTCAATTTCATATAGACCTATGATGGCAATAGTAGGAGGTAAGATAAGAACACAAATCTACTGTATTGTGCGCATTAAGGGAAGAATGTAGTTAAAAGTGTTTAATAGTTTGCTGCAGTAAGAGTGAAACTCCGGGAGAGAAGAGCAACCCTGAGCACAAACCTTGTTCCTGTTGAGAAAGTTCACGGACAGTAAGTAACCACACACTGTGAAGGAATCTTTCATTTGAGTTATAAATTTATCTCTATGGCCTCTGATCTTGGATTACATTTGTCAAAGGGTCACATCCTCTGTATGCAGTATACAGTAATATATAAATCACTTTAATCACCATAACTAACAGGAATAGTGCACATGCCAGGGTATGAAGAAAAATGAATGCGTGCCAAAGGTCTGATAGTTTCCCTGTTCAGAGTTCAGGGAATTAGCACGCTACTTGTTGGTTTAGCGTGATCTCTAGGATGCAGTTCATTAAGCAGCGTTGTAAATGAGAACATGACATCAGCTCATATCATCAAAGCAGTCGGTGATAAATAACCATTTCTTCTTTGTCACTTTGTGTGTACAGTTCATCCTACATTTAACTCTTCATATGTGTCTCTGTTGGGGTAGTTATTAAGATTCTCCACATTAACTACAAGCAACTTCTCAAATATTATGAAGACGGTCTTCAACTAACCACTAGATGGTGCAGTAACTTCTTACACATCTCTGGAGGAGGGTAATGAAGGTCATCCCTATCCAGCTTAGAAAGAATTCCAGGGAATTGAAGGAGAATGTTGTAACTGTCAAATATCTGCTCGATCTGCCTGTGTTCACAAACCCAATGCTACTGTTCGACAGTAGTTTTGGTACTTTCTCTTGTACTTCACGGTTAATTGTGTTGTAAAAATAATGAGATGGTTTTAGGTAATATTAGGGACATAAAATGTAGCTTTCTCCTGCCACAGTGAGATGATTTCTCCTCAGATCTATCATCTGGTTGGTAGTCGATCAGGATAGTACATGCCCGTGTTGCTGATTTGTCTGAAGGAGCCAAACCCTTTCATCAGGTTGAACAGGTTGAACATTTAACGTGTATCAAATTACTATCAGTTACATTCAATACGAGCCTCAGTAGTAACCAGAGTAATTACAATTAGACTGTCGTTCCTAGACTTAGAGTCAGCTCCCAAAATTCACCATACAAGTTTTTGTCCGATTAATCAGGCTCCCATGTTAGGGTTTTTATTTACTGTATTCAAGCCTCCTTAAAGCTGTTCCTAGTTTTAAAAACAAAAGAGTGAAGGTAAAATTTAGCCACCTGTATATCACTATTTCCTGTTGCACCACATGTAATTATATTTTTTCTCCGACTGACTAAATTATTTTAACCAGTCACTAATGTTTTATGTCTTCTGTTATATTTGATCATTCACTATAATATTTCCATCTTATTACTTCCCATATACTTGAAAAACTAGAGGCCTCCATTTTTTCTTATCACATACCTCAGTTGGCGGCATGTGATAAAGGACAAATGATGTTATTGTGCAACATATCTGACCTCTATAAGACAACACATGTGATACATTTGATCTTGTTAAGCAATATTATGTTGAGACTGACTCCTGTACTGGGTTCAGATTTACAGCAATTAGTGATAACACTAATTGCTTTATTACAGCAGGTTCATCAGCTGTTTGTTGGTTAGAGCGCTGGAGTTTGATTTATTGTGCTGTTTTGAAGATGGGTATAACTTGCACACAATAACAGAGTTTGAATAAAATTATGGAATTGCTCTAGTAGCAGACAAACATGATTTAACTGTTTACAATTTTTAGATAGGTGAGAATAAAGACAACATTAAACTCGTAGCAAATTGTTTTGCTATGATTCCAGTAAATCAGGGGATGTGTCTTCACATTCTGATACACTATGGTAATGATGATGATTATGTGATCGCCACTTCATGTTAGTCACACTTTCTTTTTGTTTTCAGACACAATTTGGAGCACAGGTATTTTATGAAGACAAAACACATACCAACAATTAACAACAAAACTGCAGATAAGAAGAGGACCACGTCTACGGAGTGGTAAGAATACCAAGGCATCCTGTAGGACTCTGTCCTCAGGTGAGCTGCACCCTTGTGTCTCATGACAAACTCAATCCAGAAGAGGGCTCTATCCAGAGGCTTCATGGGCTGGTCTCTGTGCAGTCTGGACAGTCTCTGCATGTTTATCCGGTACGAAGGCTCATTCAGGACTTCCTGAATAGCTTGAAGGAAGATGTTTTGGTCCATTGTAAAAATGTCAACTATCTTCCCTGCTCCTCTTACTTCAATTCTAAACAGATTATCAGGCTGATCAAAAATCAGTGGTAGTCCTAGTATGGGGACTCCATGGTAGATCGACTCTTGAACCCCATTTGTTCCACCGTGCGCCACAAATAGCTTTGTCTTAGGATGCCCTAGAAGATCATTCTGTGGCATCCAGTCCACCAGTAATGTGTTGTTTCCCAGAGTGGCTGGTCTTTCACCTGTGTATCTCCAGATGACTTTCTGTGGTAATTTGGCGAAAGCTGCAGCGATCTCATTTGTCAGATCATGAGGAAGGACTCCAATCAAAGTCCCCAGAGACATGATGATGACGCCATGTTCCCCTGAACTCTGTACAAAGTCCTCCAGGTGCTGAGGGAGAGGTTTTGCAGGTTTACACTGGAATCCTCCTATATAGACAACATTAGGCATAGTAGGACGTGGGAACTCAAACACGAAGTCGACTCTCATGAGCCAGAGATCTGCAGCTGGAATTAAAGAGAAGTAGTCGACATCTGGTCTGAAGTACTTTTTGAGCAAGTCACGAAATACTGGTGTAATATATAGTGCTATTTGGATTTGTGTGAATCCATAGAGTACTACATTAAATACTCTTTCAAAAAAGCTCATTTTATCGGAAAGCTGAGTCCCTGTCAATGGAATATAAGAAAGAGGAGAAGGTGCAAGTGCAAAATGACCTTCGCCCTGAGAAGTCCACCTAACATTAAAAACAATAGGTAAACCCAGATAGTGAGCAACTATGAAACCTCCAGGCACACAAGGATCTGTCAGGAAAAGGTCATAATTCGCATCCTGGATGGACTGGATCAGATTCTTATCTTCAAAAAGGAACTCAACCATTTTACTTTGCTTTTCAGTCATTTCAGCGGTCTTTTGTCCCATCTCAATTTCAAGTTTAAGACGCATCCAGACAGACTTTCCTTCCCTCTGGATTTCTAACAACCTGGCCACGAAACTGGAAAGAAATTCCTCATCAAGTCCAGATTCTGCATTAAGTGTAATTGATGTATAAAGTGGGGAGTTTTCCTTGATGTACCAGCTGTTCGCTGCCCGTATCACTGAAACCTGGTGTCCTCTTGAGTGCAGCTCTTCAATGATGACTTTCATGTTCACCCAGTGACTCCCATCCACTGGAAAAACGAGCACCTTCCCACCATTAACAAGAGATGGAAAGAGTATGCAGAGAGCGATCCACACACCAGGACAATGCATCTTGAATCTAAAGTTTGGGAAAATAAGAAAATGAATATTATCACTATCTCAGCGCCCAGCATTTTTTTTTTTGTGTTTTGTGCAAAAACAGCTCAAATATCTACATAGGTTTCATCTTGATAAATCAACCACAGATTTTAATTTAATCCACCATATACGCACATGAAAATATCATACACCACTATTTTGTGAGCTAAATATAGTAGTATTTCAACATGTGGACCTTTGCGGTGTGAAAACTTTCCTTGTGGACACCCGACCTTATAACGTCATATGGGGAAGTGAGCTGCCTTGGCGGAGGTCTGTGCTCTCCCACGTGCTTTCTGAGTGTTAAATGATGCATTTCATTGGTCGAACAACTCCAGGCAAACAGTTGTCTTACTGTGAGCAGTGATGATGTTCAACCAGCAGCTGCTTCCTGTGGTTTTGACCCCACGATAGATCTCCAATGGCACTGGTGTGAATGTCTCTGACCAAACCATCAGAAACAGACTTCATGAGGATGACCACAACAACGTGCTGCACTGTGTTTTAACTATTTGTACATGTCGACCAGGGGTCTGCAACTTGTGGCTCCAGGGCCACATGTGGCTCTTTAGCTCCTCTCCAGTGGGTCCTATGACTTTGTCCAGCGATGGAAACACAGTGGTCCCTCGTTTATCACGGGTGTTACATTCCGGAACCCCGCACCTGCAATAGGTGAAATCCGCGAAGTAGCGGCACCATATTTATTTTATTATTTTACCTTTATATACCCTCCCTGCACTGTTAACAACCCACCCTTTACTTTATTAATGACAGCGTTTAAGCGTAAAGCTATATGAGCGTGATTGGCAAGTTTACAGTGAATAGCCCATACGTCAGGGTTGCTCACACTTTTTCAGTGTGTGAGCTACTTATAAAATGACCAAGTCAAAATGATCTACCTACTGGAAATTTGGTTCGACCGGTGAAGCGCGCGTGGGCACAACACGAAAATCTACGATATAAAATGCAGTACATATGCTCTCCATAAAAATCCGCGATGCACTGACAGGTGAACTGCGATATAGCGAGGGATTAATGTAACACATTATAATAAATAAATATGAACAAAATAAGCACTAAAGTAACAAAAAAGAAGAAAAAGCTGCCTAATTGCAAAAATTCAAATAAAACTGAACACAATTATCTACAAAATTAACAAAATAATGAATATTATGAAAAAGATTTAACAATACAACTGATGAAATGATCAAACTTGACAAAACAAGTAATAAAGCAACAAATAAAAGAACAAAATATTCTGGTAAATTAGCAAAAACAAGAAAATGAACAAAAAAGCAAACAATGAACGAGATCCTGACAAAACTGAACAAAATGATCAGGGAATTTAACAAAAAATACTAAAATCATAAATTTACTAGATGAAAATGAATAAAAACTAACAAAATAATCAAAAGAAAAAATATTCACAAAATGAATGAAAATTTAAAAATAAAGGAAAATAATCCAAATAATGACAAAATATTTTTAAAATGTGCAAAATAACCCATAAACTTGCAAAAAAAAAAAAAAGAACAAAAATAATCCATCCATTCATCCGACAGAAGTTCTAAGAAACACCACACTATCATGACGGCAACTGTAAACAAATGGTCTCCTGAAAAAGTGGTTATTTCCTTCACCACAAGATGTTTTACAGCAAGGGGCACACAATAGGAGAGAAATGATACAACAAGCCCTGTGTATTTGGCAAACACAATGAAGCATTAATAACTGCATGGACACCAGCATCCCCCGCACCGGATTCAGCTCATGTCTGTGATAAAGTCCACACGCTCAGATGCTCTGGTCAACATTTAATAAAGTTGTCTACACTAAAGGTGCTGCGAGCTTTTGCTGAATCTAGTAATGATTCTTCTTTTCTCCATGCACCTTGGATATTAGTGAAGTTGTGCCAGAACCTTCATCTCAGCTTACACATTACACCAAAATTCTGAGCCCCACTCAGCATGGAAGAACAACAAAACACAAGCACCATCTATTCTCTTATGGTGAGCAGCGACAATGTTTGATGAGCAGCTGATTTCTGTGGTTTCAATCTGACAGAGGTTCTGAGGATGTGATTTAACTATGAAACAAATGTTCACTTTAAAGATAAAAATCCTTTACCAACAGATGCTTTGCAACAAATGGCATGCAGTAATGATTTGTGAAAACATCAGGACAGAGATTATACCACGAGGCCTGTGTATATTCAAACCACCCTCATTTTGCAAAGACAGCAAAGCATTA
>JAQQAE010004985.1:0-18130 GCA_029823295.1 Pseudamia nigra | reverse complement strand
ATGGAAAAAGTCGCATCGGATAACAACTGATTCGGATACAGGCCGTGACGCTGGAACGGATTACCGTCGGTATCCGATGCACCACTGTATTTTATTTTTGTTTGTTACCTATAAAACACCTTCGACTGACAAATTGGTATTTACTAGGATATCTTTAAGTTACTGCATAGTTTTATTTGCAGTAACCATTCAAGGATCATTTCATAATGTCCTTTCAGTGTAAATGAAGGCAAACTGATATTATACCTTATATTATGTAATATGTGTCAGAGATACAGTTTTTGGGCTGAAATAGGTTTAGGGTTATTGTTTTTGTCATTGCCTTCAGATTAATATGGAAACAGCATCCAAGGAAAAATAACTTTATACTCAAAAGATTTGACCTCAGGACAATAGTCTAAGACTATGTCAGACTTCTGCCATCTTCAGATACATGTCTGACTCAGCATGAAAGTACGTTATGAAGGAATCAGTAAGTGTCCAGTATGAACTAAAAAAGATGGACATGTTTGACTCTTTACAGGGACACTTCATTAGAGTTATGTATTCTTTAAACTATTAATATCTTCCAACATGTGCATGTTGAGGCAGCGGAACACATGTAGTGTGTTCAGCTGAAAGTGCATCTACTCTCACGACAGACTTTTTTTTGTCTTTTGGTTTACCTATATTGATTTAAATGCTGTTTTTATTTGTATGGAAAAGCAAGTACTTTGCAATAATAATCAAACTGTGTATTGATGTAAGTTTGCTTTTTTTGTCAGCTTTTATGGTTGTAAGTGGCAAAACCTGAGTCTCCTTGAATAAGAACTGAGCAAGGTGGTAGTTAAATGCTTGTAAAATAAATAGTGTGTAATGTTGTCTCTTAAAAGCTCCACAGTCTTGATGTTTTACTGCAGCTAGCAAACACAAGAAGTCTGTCCTCAATTACACAAGTGGAGATTTTTGATCAACAATTTTTAAAGTATTTCAAAATTAACACTTCTTTAAATTGTGGAAAAGTTTGAACAAGGAGGAGAGTAACTGAACATCCAGTAGAAGCCAATATAGCAGTAGTCAGTAGTAACAGATATAAAGCTCTGGAAAAATAGAGACCACCGCAAAATGATCATATTCTCTGATTTTACTATTTATAGGTACTGTATGTGTTTGAGTATAATAAATATTTTTATTTTATTCTCTAAACTACTAATTTCTCCCAAATGCCAAATAAAATGTTCTCATGCAGAGCATTTACAGACATTTGCAAAGTATGACACACAATCAAAATAAATAAGATGCAGTGCTTTCAGACTCAAATAATGCAAAGAAAACAAGTTCACATTCATTTTTTTACACAACAAAATAATAATGTTTTAACTTAGCAAGAGTTCAGAAATTAATATTTGGTGGAATAAGCCAGATTTACTTACTTTTTCAGGTTAAGTAAGATTTGGTTCAGCTAATCACCTAATCAGTACCTCATTAAGTGGAATGAGATGTGGCTTTGTGTTGAATTCAACACACACTGGAGTAGAATGGATGTCATACATGTAGAGATGATGATTTCAGAAAAACTTCGCAGTGGTCTTTTAATTTTTTCCAGAGCTGTTGATAGAAATATTAAAAAAAGTGAACTTTGATACCTTCAAAATTCTGTTTTAGCTTCATCTTCTCATCTGAAATTTCATTATCTTCTATCACCTGAGAAAGGATAATGTGTTAATTAAACACACAGGGTATCAATAAAAGGTTTGTTGCTGGCATTGCTGTTCTTTTACGACTCCTGAGTGACTCACATTTGCGTCGTGGGAGGTGTAGCGGTCTGCCTGGATGGCCTGGAGCTGGTTTGCAGTCACTCTTAGTTTTTCTTCCAGTTTCTGGATCTCATCCTGGCTCTCTCCCTGGGCTTTTTGCAGGGCCTGATAGTCTGTCATCTTCTTCTCTGACAGTTCCAGCCTCTCGCTCAGCTCATCTGTGATTTTGTTCTGCTCCTTCTGAAGCTTCTCCATCTCCGCCAGCTTCTGCTCTGCCTTCTGTAGCTTATCGTTGGCCTCCTCCAGGGCCTGCTTGCTGCTTTTAGCGTCCACCTCAGTCCTCCATGTCTGGTTACTCTCAGCCAGCTGGTCTCTGGCCTCCTGAAGGCGAGTGCAGAGGTCTTCGCGTTCCTTGGTCAGAATAGCGGCTTCAATTTTATGCTTGGCCTTGAGATTTTCCACCTCCAGGTGGTGCTCCATCTTCAAGCTCTCCAGAGCAGCTCTAAGCTCCTGGGCGTCCTGCTCTTGTCCTGCTGGAGTGGCATGATCACTGCTCAGTGAAGCCCTTAGTTCCTCCAAGGATCGCTGGTGATCGTTTACTAAAGTGTCAAATTTGGCCTGCAGAGACAACCAAGATGATTTATCGTTAAGATTTAAGCCAAATGGATCCAGCATGAATTATTCAAAACATTTTTATTAAAGAGTAACTTCAGCACTGCTTTGAGACTAACTCTACCCACTGCATATTTCTGAAAATTGTTAAAAACTGGCCTGAGAGGACAGACTTGGATGTATGCACAGGAGCTGCTTAGAGCCATCCTGAGGCCAGAGAAAAATGTGAGTGACACAGAATAACAAGGCGCCATATGCTGAGAGAAATGAGGGTGGGAAAAGGGGTTATTTGGGTTTTTCTGCTGATGGGGCAGCAATATGTTTTACATGAAAACCAGTATCAGTTTAAAGGTTCAGTCAACACATAACTGTATTAATTGGCTCTTTCTCCCTCTCATATACGCTAGATCAGTAGTTCCCAAACTTTTTATTTTTCTGGGAAACCACTTTTCAGAAATGACAACTGTTTGTCAAATCTATCATGAGGAGTGAATTTGTGCATAAATGAATGCTCTTTGTCACTTTAAAACTATTTTATAATACTACAAGTTGTGCATTATTATGCAGAGCAGATAAATGACCCATTTTGAAGAGATGAAGGCTAAAGAAATCACAATTTTGTTTTATGTATGTGCTTCTTAAGGCATATAAACACTTTAATACAAAATAATTGCATTTAGGCAAGTTCAACAGACTCATTGCCTCTCAAGTGCATTATCATCGCAATGATCGGAGCAACACAAATATTCAATGTCAAAAACAGATATTCACAAGAGAACAAAGCAGAGAAATTCCATTTAATATGGCAACCATTCATATCTCTTTTCTTTTTTCCCTTACAGCAATGGAGATCAGTGCTCTAACATGTTAAAGTCAGCATACAGAATGACTTTGCAATATGTAGCTCCTGTCCATCCTTATTATTACTTTAAAAGAACTAGAACAATGAAGGAAGAATGAGCTTAATAAAGTAAATGATCAAAATGAATAAACTAAGCAACAAAATGAGCTCAAATGAACAAAAATAATCCCAAAAATAAACATAAAAGATCAAAGCATTAACAAATTAACAAAGTAAACAAAACTGAAGGAAATAATAAAGAAAATAAACAAAAATTATGTTACATTATATAATTGATTAATTCATTCATTTCTACCCTTTATCCTCACAAGGGTCGGGGGGACAGCGCTGGAGCCTACCCAGCTGACTGAGGGTGAAGGCGGGGTGCATCCTGGATGAGTCGCCAGTTCATCGCAGGGCTGACATATAGACACAGACAACCATTCACACTGACATTCATACCTGTTGTACCCAGAGAGAACCCACACAGCCAGACAAGGCAACAAACTACAAACTCCACTCAGAAAGGCCCAGGCGGCCGGCACAGGGGTCAAACCAGCACCTGTTGCTATGAGGTGAAAATCCACCTCAAATAACAAAATGACCAAAAATTATCAAAATATTCAAGTATGTTAACAAAATTGATCTAAGTAACAAAACTGACCGAAAAACAAAACATGCAAAAACATGAGTAAAAATGAACAAATTGAGCAATAACATAAAAAAAATCAAGTATATTATAAAAATGTAGAAAATAACCAACAAAACTCAATAAAACAGGCAACATAATGAGAAAAATTATTATTGAATTAACAAAAAAAAACCTAAATGTTGTTTGAATGCAAAAATTCCACATTATGAAGCTTTTTCATATAGATACTCATACTTTTACTCAAGTACTGATGTTTATGAGTACTTTACTTGAGTCACTGTAATTATAAAGTACTAACACTTTTACTTATATACTGTTTCAGTGTACTCTACCCACCACTGTTCTCAGTAAATTTACCTCACAGAGTTGGGAGTTACTGTCTGTCACCAGATCAATCAGTTTCTCTTTGACATTATTTGACTTGTGTATTTGATTGTAAAAAATAATAATTCAGTGCAGACCATTAAACCTTGTGAGATAGATCTGCTGCTTTTTAACAAAGCAACATTCAGTTTCAGTCAGAAAATAAGATGACCGCAGAGTCCTACTGAGGGACTGGAGTAAAAATATTAATTTTATATAAATGTCATGTGTTGTGTGTAGACCCTCATAATGTTCTCAATCCATGTTATTTACTATTGTCTTGCATTACATGTTTTGTCTTTTATCCCTCAGTATCACCTTATCATATCTGAAGAAATGTGAAAATAACCAGTCACCATGTTTAGTAAAACTTTTAAATCCTGCTGCCATGGGAGCTGTTTAAGATGATAAAGAGTTTGAATACCTTCCAGGTGTCCATCATTTCCATGTTTTCCTTATTGGCCTGTTGGACTTTCTGCTTCATTTCACTGATCTCCAGGTTCTGTTTCTCCACCACTGACTTCAGGGCGTCAGTCTCTCGCTGACTCGCCGCTAATGCAGTCTCGTACTTCTCTTTTAGTTCACTGCTCTCCTTGTAGCGCTCGCGGCCCGCCGTCAGCAGCTGCTCCCGTAGGAGAACAGTTTCTGTCTGCGTGTTGGGCCCGGTTTCGCTATTGTCGGCTTGGTGCGAACTGGAGTCTGGGCCTCTCAGCTGAACCTGGAGGTTTTCGATCTCAGCTCTCCTGAGGCTGAGCTCCTCCTCCAGCTGCATGATACGACTCTGCTCCTCAACTGTGGTTTGCTGAAGAGGACGACACAACACCTGTCAGCACTGTGAATGTTTATGAGACTAAAAGACAACCAATCTGACAAGTGAAACAGCCTACAACAGAATGACATTGTTCCAAAGAGAAGACAGAATTAGCTTCATAAAAGAAATCAGGCATCAAGAAAGCAAACCACCTCAAGGTCCTTGCAAAGCTTAAAACTGCAGAATATATAAAGTGCATTTAAATTAGAATAAGTATGTGGACAGTGACAGATTGCTTGGCTCCTTATTCCATAATAAATTCTTATGCTATTGCTATATTAAACTATATAGCCTGCACTTCTCATCATCAAGCTTTTTGTGGTGTCGGTGGAGAGCACTTTACAGCAGCTGAGCACGAGAACTTAGGTCACCAACGGCTAAACTATTATTTCCAGTTTCAAAAATACCCTGAGACCAAAAAATAAAACACATTTTCCGGCCAAGAAAACTTAGAAGTATTTTTTATGTTGGAAGGACTTGTTGTCCTCTGGAGAGTGATGGAGCTGGCAGAGGCTGAGATGATTTCTAACTCTGTAACATCAGTGTACCTGAACCTTCAGCCAGCAACTCAAGTTTGTCTCGTATTTTGTTTTTGTCACACTTCATTTACCACACTGTGGTAATGTATATGGAATGCGCAACAGATATAACACGGTTCATGGAGCAGTATACAATACAAATCAAGTATCTATTCCATTACTTTTGAGGCAGAAGACGAATAAAAACAGTAAAAGAAATGACTGTGTAATGTGACAGATGAGGGTTGGGGTACTGAATCCACTGAGAATAATCATCCACATCTGTCCTGTTATAATTCAGTCTCAGTGCAACTTCCACCCACAGCAGCTGTTTTCAGTGAAAAAGCTGTAATAAACCTCAAGCACTCTATCCAATCGGCAGTTACTCTATCTGTTCTGCAATCATTCTGAATACTTATGACTCTAAGGCTCAGACATAGCATGCCTTTGGACTGGCCAGCACCAAGCCATAACCTCAATGTAGCAGATCATCCAAGGGGTGAATTGAGAAGAGAGCTTGAGCAGACGCAATCGGCCAAAACTGAAAAGAGCGTTGTGTGAAGTTTGTGGAAGGACACTCTGATTTTGCTATTTTATTAAATATTCGCAGCGTGTGTGTGCATTTTGAGACACCTGAGAATGTGATGAAGCTAAAATACAAACAGATAGAAGCTAAAATATAGGGTTCACACTGCTATTGTTTTGAAATTCTACATCCTCAGAATAGAGACTCTGAGCTAACTGAACTAACCGAGGGGGTATAATTTAAAACAAAATGGTCAGAATTATGAAGAAAGTAGTGTTAATGAATTTAACCAAGGTGTGTATGAATTCAGCAATATAATTTTGGTCATATATTTTATTTCTGATTTTAGAGGACTGAAGTGCTGGCAGCACTAATGGTACATTATGGAATATCTAAACAAACCAGTATAGCGATTCATGACAGGTGACCTCATACTTGACTGCTCACACTCACACGTTGCAGTCATCAACACTGTTCCAAACTAGTAAAACTAAGGAGCCAAAGCAGAATGTGTCACTGTCCAGACACTGGTGCAGCTCACTGTTGGTGCGGAGGAAGGAAAGAGGAGAGCACAGCCATTCTCTGATCATCTACAAGCAGCCAGGCAAATATACACAGCAAACCTCCACACAGTAACACTGCAGACACACACAAAACATCCTCCACACTTTGATCCAATTAAAACAAAACAAGATTAGGAAAAAAAGGACCTGCTGCACAGTGCACTGATGTTAATTTCAACCATCTGGGAAAAAAATCTACTCAACAATCTAGAGTTACGAGCTGATTCATATGAAAGACAGTGTCTAAATTGCATTCAGATTACGGCACAATACAAAAGGAATAAAAGAGTAAAAGAGTCTATGCAAGGTTAATGTCCTTGACAGCATCTGAAGTCAATTTGAAGTCAAGAATTGAGATAGCTCAGCAGCGGATCAAAGCCAGAACAAGATCAAATCGTTTTTTCACCTTGATTCTCTTACCCAACCTCAAGGATACTGCATCATGAGTGCATCTTCCCTGTTGGCAGAAGCAGACCTTACTGCATATTGAAATCTAGTGTTTCAAAGTGTTTTGTTATCTTTTGATGTCTGAAAATTGAAAGCACCAGGCTGCACGGTTTGATTTGTGACGCCATACTTTATTATTGAAAGAGTTTTCAAGTGCAGCGCTACAAGTTAAAGCTGTGTAGAGGACGTCCTATGCTAAACTCAACAGCTGATGCTAAGTGGACATTACCACAATGCATTGTCTTGTATCTTTAATTAAGTGCTCAAGAATGAATCCCATTGACAATTCTACACGTGCTGCTAATTACAGCTCCAACCAATACAGTGTCTAGGCCTACAGAGAAAAGGATTTTAAATGTTAGTGTCTTGGATTCAATGTGCAGCTGATCCAAAAGGCAATCTTTAAACAAAGGGACAAACTAACCAGGTAGTGCAACAGAAAAACAGGGAAGAGGCTGAAGCAGTTCAACTGGCACTGAAGACAAGTATATCAGGGGAAGCATGAGATCAACACTAGTATTATTAGAGTGTCATTACAACATACAGATTCTATGATTTTGGTTTTAGAGAAACAGGTTGTTTTCTTCCTGTAAATATATTCAGGTGCTGATGACTTTAGGCTTCAGATTGTATTAAATAATAAGTAGCAGTAAAACACAGACCACGACCAGTTTACTGTCAATTTGATACTTTGATATTTTCACAGTGTGTATTGGTATTTTCACTAAAGGAAACTATCTGAACATCCATATGCATATGATGAAGGCTGTGACCAATTCACACTGAAATTTGATATTTGCAACATTCAAAAAATAACATGAACAGCCAAACAAAAAGCCACACCTGAGCAGTAAATCATAACTGAGCAGTAAGACTTGCCGCACTGATGTTATCAGACAGATTTCATTTCTCTAGTCAAGAAGTTAATCTTTGAAAATATCAACATTTTGATGGTGATAATGAACCTTCATGCTCCAATTACACATCACTAATATTTCACCTAAACTACACTTAACTATAACCTCATATGTTTATTTTCAATCTGTTTTTATATCTATTACAATGGAAATAATGCTGATCACCAAAGACAGGTGGAGCAGCTTACGACTCACACTCAACACAGAAGCAAACAGGTGCAGAAGCGCACAGGACAGTGGCTACAAGCAAGCGATTTCTGTGTTTTTACCCTCCTTTTCTCTAATTCTTTCTGAAGCGCCTCTGCTCTCGACTTTTCGAGGAGCAGGCTCTGCTCGAGCCGGCGAATATGGGCATGTTCCAATTTCGTCTGAGTCTATAGAGAGAGAGAGAGAGAGAGAGAGAGACGAGAAGGACAGAGACGGGAAAAGAGTCGTAGAAAAGAGATAGACTAAAAAAACAGAGCTCAATGAAGATCAAAGTGAAATGATATAGATCAGAAGAGTCAACAGATACTGATAGGGCAGTGGTGAGGAGAAGAGAAACACACTCGCTGCGGTTACATGAATAATGTTTTAACCCAATTAACATCATTGTGATTTAAGATTCCAATTTAGCTGTTTACATCAAGATCAGATAAAATGGTATGATAAGATATATACAGTGGATCTCAAAAGTCTACACAATGCTGTTCAAATGACAGGTTTTGTGATATAAAAAATTGACACCAAGATAAATAATTTCACAACTTTTTCTACCTTTAATGTAAGCTATAACCTATAACCTGTGCAATGCAATTGAAAAACAAACTGAAACCTTTAAAAGGGAAAAATAAAAAATAAAAAACTTATAATAAATAATATAATATTATTTATAATATTATATTTATAATCTTATAATAAAAACTTATCATCGTAAACTGACATTTTTACCAAAAATAAATCCATATATCATAGTATTTTCATGTAATTTACTCTTTAAACACAGAGATTGTAAGACATACTGTATGTGAGCGGAGACTGAACATACTATTTTGTTCATTTTGTAATATTTTTGTACTAAGTCAACACAATGAACAAAAATGGACAGAATAATTCAATAAACCCAATCACAAAGGCTCTATGACCCATTTTAGGTCCTGAAACCTAATTTTGGGAAGGAACACATAGAAAGTGCAGGGTCTTTTTATGCATAAGTAAAAAACAGCAAGGATCATATCACATCAGCACTTTTTTTTTACTATAACTTCCATTTCTAGAGACTTGAAGGACTGGGAAAAAACAGAGTGCAATTTCTCTCTGTACATGGGTAAAAGGAAATCATGTAAATGCTTGTACTTTTCCTTTTCCTTATAAATTTAATTTATGATCAAATTGAATCATATTGACCATTGTTAACAAAGGGATAACGAGGCAGCTACGTCCATGTGAGGCAGGCTGCGTGTAAAGGTGTTAGTGTTCCAATCACCTACTATGATTGAGATATTATGTCCTTCAAGGTCCCGTACTGTAAAAATGCATTTAGATTTTGAGCTTTATATAAACGCAGTTATGTGACAATACAGACTTGTGTTGCTATACCAGAACTTGTGACATCACTTGTCAGAACCAATATAATCAAAGTGGAATGTACTAGTCAGTTTGTGGTGAAATCAGAGCACGTGTGTCCGAGGAGAAGTCAAACCAACAAATTTTATTTTGTCACCATCCTTATCAAAGTCTTTATCAGACATACAGTATACTAACAGTATATGACTGTTATGTGATTTCATCTTCAGCAGCCACTGTCAACATGGGTACGATGAGAGAAATCCAGTGTGGTTGCAATCCACAACTTCACCAGTAGATGCCGCTAAATATTACACACGCTGCCCCTTTAAAACCTCAAGAAAAAAAGAACAGCTAAGGTTTGGTTTTCACTGGCAGAACAAATTAATTCCAGTGACAACCAGGTCATTTGATGAAGTCCCTGAACAGATTATCCCACCCTTCCTTCGAATCAACACACTCTCTTCTGATTCGGGTGGTTATGTGAAGCATATTTACGGATCATTCATAAAATATTAATGTCCATGTAAACAAGCTGTATTTGTTAAGATAGGAACAATTTTGAACAAAGTTTATGTGTAACTGTGCCCTGCAAACCTTAACCTACGATTAAAAAGCAGCATGCAATCAAACACTGTCTAAAATGAACTATTCCTTTGTAATTTCTCACTCAAACTTTATGACTGTATTACTCAACTCACACCTCGGTTGAAAAGATTTATACATTCAGAGCTGAGCGTTAAAGTGGACTTCCAAGTAGTTATCTGAGTTCCAGCAATTACATCTGTTATCCTGTTTGCTATGGCTTCAATTCAAAGCTGGAACATTTGACTAAATGTGTATATTTTAAAGTAACCAGTCGGTCTTTTCTCTAAAAAGGTCTGAGGGCGGAAGTTATAGGCAATTCAGTTGCTCTATTATACACTCATTAATGGTGTGCGTAAACATTTAGTCAGAGAGCGGTGACGACAGATAGCAAAGTGATCCTCAAAAAAAATTTCCATTTACCTTACATTCAGTTTCTTTTTGAAGAGACGTGAATGAGAGAGGCCAAAGTATGGAACTTATCTAACTGCTTTCAGACTTTGTTGTATAAAACAAATCATATTGGTTGCTTTTTACTCATGTTTTTTGTGCAGTAAATCCACACAGTTTGGCTGACCTGTCACTGACAGCCTGTGCTTTTATGCCAGGAAATATACACATTGCTAGTCTAAGCTGACAGCTGGTAGGGAAACTGTCAATCAGAAGGGCAGAGGGACAAAGCTTCAAGTCTCTGAGGCAGCAGAGCACAAGAAACTCAGAGAAACTTTATGTTAACTCCTGTCATTAAACTTGAAAAATCAGACATGCTTACTTGTGGTGTTGGAAGTATTTACATATGTTCAAACTTTAACTTTGAGCATCAATGCATAACATAACATAGCATAACATAACATACGTAACATAACATCTTTGTACATACACACAGTGGTTCAGCATGTGTATGCTGTACTAAAGTATCACATTACACTGATGCTGCTAAAGGTGACGCGCTATCTGGATTCACCTTCTGATAATACATGAAATCCAAACATATGCTGTAAAAATAGAAATTAAACTACATTTGTCAACAATTTAATAGGGTTGAGCAACAGAGAAATTAAGTTTTCAGAGAGTTTTGCTTCCTGAAAAATGTGAAAAATGACAAAATAAAAAAAAAAACATTAATTTCATCTTCTAGAGACCTTCCTCAATCATCAGACATTCCAAATGCAGCCTGCTTGTTGTGATTACTCATTATAAGTATGTTTTTTCAATTTAAAATTATTTACATTCTTAATAAAAAATGCATTCTGACTCTTTTGTGTACTCTGATTAATTACTGGTATTGTTTATTGATGTTTTTTATGCCATGCATTAAATCATGTTTTACCATGAGTTCTTTTTCTTTCAGCTGTTGTCGTCAGAGGTCACCACAACCAATCATCGGCCTCCATCTGACCCTTTCCTCTGCATCTTCCTTTCTCACTCCAACTAGCTGCATATCCTCTTTCACCACATCCATACTTTTCCTCTTTAGTTTTCCCCTTTGCCTCCTGCCTGACAGCTCCATCTTTAGCACATGTCTACAACATGTTTTGACTTGACTGAATATAAATTTAAAAAATGTAATTTAAGAATAACACTAAAATCACAAAAAAAAAATCACTGAATTGCCAAACCCTAGTATGAGATATCCCATTATTATTTTTTCATGTTGCATAAAGTGTTGATGCTTAAAGATAAATACCTCCAGGTCTCCTTTGGTGATGGATTCTTCTTCCACTCTGAACTGGAGATCCTCCACCTTCCTGTAAATTAGTTTTGCAGGTGTAGCGGAGTGGATGAAAACATAAAAGTGTCATAAAAATGAAACAAAATATGGAGTTACATTACTTGTCAAACTACACAGGAAGCGCTGTACACATTTTTTGTGAACATCACGATCGACTATCAAAAAACAATCGTAATATTGCACACACACAGTGACTCAGGAAGCAACACAAAAATACTTCATTTGCAATGTCACAGACATTGATTCTCTTATTTAGTCTTTTGACATCGGGGAAATGAACTTTATGTCACAGACAAAAAAAGTATGATTATGCTGATGAAAAAACAAGTCTGACTCGATGTTATAATCTACTGACAATAGTATAAAGCGTGGACTTAACTGAAAATGTACTAAAACTCAATAATATAGTGAGTTGAGCAGTAACATAATAAAATATCCTGATTGAGCAAAACATTTTAAGGAAAATTAAAAACTTTCTGCCCATTGATAGAGATTTTACACAACATACCACTTACCATATATTGTAAATTTTATTTCCAACATGAAGATATGAAGTTTACTTTTCTAAATACAGTAGCAACGTCATGTTTTATTTTTTGCTGTCATTTTTATACATTAAATTATTAAATTATCCATTAAATCAGTTACGAAAGGGATTATGATTTTGGCAAAACTGTTATTACAGCATAAGAAGAAAATTTTCTTATGTTGCTGAGATTTGTTACTTTTTTGTTATATTTTCTGTCAACTTAACCCTCAAAGACATAGATCACCACCCAACAGCACAGTCTAAAAGCATGCTTTTATGCACGTTTATAGACATTTTTTCTAAAGTCGCTGTCAAATGAAATCAATTTTGACACTGCAAATGTAAAGTTGGCACTGTATCTATTCAACTTTACAATGTTAACATCTGGGACATGTTTGAAAAGCAAAATAAATATGGGAGTGTCAGGCACTCCAAACAACTTCTTTCTAGGTCTAAGGGTTAAGTTTCTTTCTTAGTTGCATTGTCAGGAAGTTGTTTCATTATATGCAGGGTTTCCACTATTTTCCTGAAATTATTTTTCAGGACTTTTCCAGGACTTCACCTGAAAGTTGCTAGTCTTGTCTCTAGGTGATCCGTTGGGGTATGAATAGTCACTAAATCTAACAAAAAGCAAATGGGAACACTCAATCAAATTAAATTTGCCTGGCTGGCTAGAAGCAGAGAAGCTCTGTGCCACAGTGTTGCCCACTGAAGAAAGTGTGACAACATATATGTATATGCATAACTTTTTACCTGTTTATGTTGACTCACAAAGTATAGGGGGGAGAAATAATGTCGCAGGACAACTTAAACTTCTCCGGGACATTTGACTTTTTCCTCATTTTTCATGTTTTCCATAACTGGGGAATTTGTCAAACATCATGTGTGATTCATGCCTGTGAAGATTCTCAGTCATCCAGGTCATAGTGTGTGATTCCTATACTTGGCACTACGAGCCCATGGAATACAATGATGACTGAAATGTAAGACGTAACTACTGGCACCTATTACCTTTTCTCTTCTTCGAGCTGATTGGCCAGCTCCAGTTTATCTTTCTGTGTGGTGGCCAGCATGGCTTTGACTTGCTGCAGGGTGTTCTCATTCTCTGTCACATACTGTTAGGAGAACAAATTGATTTTCAACATGTTGATTAAAGCTGAAAAACAGACAAAGCACCTCTGCTTCTGATCATATCTGTGTCTCTTTCATACCTGAACGTGCTGTGCTTTGAGCGTACTCAGCTCCTTCTCCACCTCACAGATGTGGCTCGTGGCTTTGGCCACCTCGGCTCGCTCCAGGTCCCTCTCAGCCAGGAGCTGCTCAATGTGCTGCTGTTTCTCCTTCAGAGCCTCCTGCAGCGCAGTGGTGCCCGAGATTTTCCGAGCATACCGCGATGACGTCTCCGTCAGCTGAAAGAAAAGAGGACAAACTATAACCTCAGGTGATGTAGGCAATGAAGATGGAATTACACGTGCAAGCACTGGCAGTAAGGTCAGCACACAAGTTTTCAGGAACTGCTCACAGATGCAACATGTTCTTTGACCACTAGAGGATGCTCTTTGACAGGATTCATTACAGAACCTTCACACAAAGGTACTGTAGAAGAAGTTCTCAGGTCATTTATTGAAGCACTAATAGTGGAATGGTTCTGCATTAAAAAATAAGCATGAAAAGTCAAAGTAGTTATTGTACAGTTAAATGAACCCTGTCCTTATCTGTTATACAGTACATGATGATTTACAACTGATACTTCTGAAGCATTAACGTCCATTTCCATGTCCATTTGCGCTTTAAAAACTGTAAACTGAAAATTAACTAAAGTTTTCAGATAAATGTAGTAGAGATAAAGTATAATATCTGTCCTCAAGCAGTGACGTATGGTACAATCACCATTAATTTATACATAAATGTAGTACTTGAGTAACAGTACTTAGCTGTATTGTTTCACTGCAGGGTACAGGCGTGATTACCATAAAACTGCATTTGTTAAGATACTTTATCGTTTCATTAGGAAATTCTTTGTTCTTTGTCTGTTGGCATGACTATACAATCATGATAATAAACACACACACACAAGGACACTGACAGGTAGATGTAACATTGACAACACCCATTGCAACACATGGCATCAGTGCATAGGGAACAGTAATGCACAGTGCCGCTGGAGTGCAGGGAAATTTAAACAATAAATACGTGGTCCAGTAAAATAAAATCATTTATAAGGAAGGGTAATGTGCTTCTCTGTTCAGACCTGCTGTGCAGAGAACCAGTAGAATTTTAAAAATAACTGTTTGCTTAAATAAATGTTCTGTCCTGTTTTTTTTTTTTTTGAAACCGCTGTGTAACGAAACCTACCACCTGATGACAGCAGTTCAAAGACAAAAAAGCAGATATTTTGGATCAGCTAAAATGCTGTTTGCTTTACTGAGGGATCTCTCTTTGCAAAAAATATTCTAGGCTATTTAAGTTGCTTCTTGGTTCATACATTCATATACAGTACACTGCATGACTATACATTTAAGCAAAGCTGATAGAAAAGAGAATTTATAAAGGAAAGTCAACATGACTTTAACATCATATCAAAGAGCTGAGGTCTGACACATATGTGCACGCATTCATACTCATTTAGAATGCAGAACACTTCAAAAATTGCATCCTAAAAAGCCATAACTACACCTTCTAATAACGTCATCTGACAAAGTTTGTAAAGCTGACATCAATTTCTCAAAGCTTCCATCACATTTAAAACACTGTCCGTAATCTTTTGAACTCTCTGAGAATAATAAAATAAATAAAAGCTGGAATTACAACATAGCTATAGTATTCTAAAAGTTACATCATCAGCATAAACAGGGAATATATATTAAAAATCAACTGTTCAGAATGCATTTAGCCAAGGCAGATCTAAGCCTCCCGTTGGATTTTATGATACAGGTGTCAGATGTATACATAAGCTTTTAGTCCTCCCACTGTTGAACCTTTCATGCTGAATTATAAAGAAACTAGAGATAAGACATTTTCAGCTTGATGCTACTTCCAAACAATCTTTAAAATATTCTCAGTTTAGTGACTTAGTGTCCCCTTTTCTTCAATTTTCTTCAGATAATGTTCACTTTTTCTTCATTTCTTAAGATTGATTTGTTCATTTTGCTTCTTACTTTACTCATTTTTCTAACAATTTTGTTTATTTTTTCTTAATTTTTTGATTGCTTTGTTCATTTTTCCCTCTGATTTTGTACTTGTATTTATTTTCCTTACTATTTTGCACCTTTTGGTTGTTACGCTGCTCATTTTTTCCTGATTATTTTGTTATTTTTGCCTTTTTGTAATTAATTATACTAATGGACACATAAAAGGGTTAATATATCCTCATGCACTATATGAAGGAAAATGCAGTTTCAGGTTTATACTGAGTTTGAATGCATTTACAAACCCAAATGCGAAAAAGTGCAGAGTAAGGAAAATAATGATTAAAAACACAACTGCATTTTTAGAATTTGCTTTGACTTGTACTTCACTGTAGACAGTATGAACACTACATACTGTATTCCAGGCTTTGTTAGTGCCATGTTATTAGAAAATACACAACCATTCTTCAAATTCAGGTCTGCTACACAAATGGAAATAATTACGACAAATGGAATAAAATCATTCAGTGAGAATGTGATGTGAAATAAGTGCTTTAAACATGATTTGGTTCATAAGGAGCATGTGAAGAGAGCTTTTAGACTGTCAGGAGGACTGTCAAGGCTGTGCACTTTGTCATGAAATATTCCTAACATATGAAAGCATATGTACAGTATACCCACCTGAACTGTTGAAGATTACTAGATGCCATAAATATGTATTGTTTGTGTCACAATTTCTATCATATATTGTGTTTAAGTGGAGAGGCAGTAATTGCTCCTTTACACCTCAATGTTTGTGAACATGAAATTATCTGCAAATGAACAATGCCAAATGTACAAATGTGCACTTGTATGCCTGATATGTTTATGAAGGACAGTGTATCAGGATTTTTGCACAGTGGTCAGCCCAACCTATCAGAATGGCTCCATTTTAATGGTGTCAGACACTGCTGCCAACAATTAAGCAAAGTAAAGAGGGGAGTTCTTCATCTGAGATATGGCAAGCAGCACTGAGGCTAAAATCAATGTGCGATACCCTGATGTTCCATTCATTTTAGCTTGTTGCCAAGCATCCTGGAGCGTATTAGTCTTAAAGACACAACGTGCTGACAGGAGCCACTGGAGTGTTCTGCCTACTGCAGGAGCTGCTCGGCAGAAAAGACACTATTTGAAATCAATATGATAGTTCTTTTATCTTTCAGACTTTTTGAACAATATTCAATTAGAATCAAATGAAAGTACATCCATCTTTGATATGTTTGAAGTGACTCTTTTGATTCATTTTCTCATTTAAAGTTTCAGGAGAAGGTACAGTATGTAGCAAAAAGTACTGGAACAAAAGAAGACCTGACTATTGCAGCTACTTGAACTCTTTCATACCTTTCCAAATCCATAAGAACCCTTATTGTATCAAAGCTGTTCCACAGTTTGGAATGAACAAAAATGAACAATGTAATGAATGAAATGAACAAAAAATGAATAAAACAATAATGTTAGATTAACAATGCTATCAACAACAAAAAAGGAACCTAAATGAATAATAATAAAGAAAATGAACAATAATCAACAAAAGAATTGGGGAGGATGGCTAAGCCTGGTGAGGATGTTTGTTGAATATTTAAGAAGTGAACAGGAGTATATTTATGGATTTAAATATTATTAATTGCTGTTGAGACACTGTGTGGCCTATGCAGTGGGAAAAAATGAAAGATCCAGTTCATCTTGAACTTCCGCTTCAACTGGACTAACACATCTTTTTTTTGTTTTTGTCTAAATCAATTTATCAATTTTTTTGTTCATTTTCATTAATTATGAGTAACTTAGAACCAATATTTGTATCAGTAAAATGTAATAAAGATTCTTCTCAATTTGGAAATGCTTTTCTACGTTTCTATCAGTGCAACAAATAGGCATCATGACATTCCGGCCCATGTGAAAGTCATAATTTGAGACATCTGCAGCGTATCTTACCAGTCCCGCTCGGCTCGGTCGCCCTCCCACAGATGAAGCCACTGAGCTGACGGAGCTGATGGAGGAGCTGCTGGGGCTGTGGGCCAGAGAGGAGACACCCATGGCCACCCGCTTGCTTTTCTTAGCCTTGGCTGGACTGGTGGAGGGGAACCCGATGCGGATCACCTTGTGTATGGGGGCAAACAGGCCGAACTTCGGAAGACACTGAAAGTATCTGCAGTAGAGAAAGAAATAAGGCGAGAGAGAAGCGAATTAGAGCTGGTTTACAATGATCAGACTCAGCTTTACTGTTCTATGCATGTGTTTCTTCTTTAATCATCCATGTCCAAAACCAGAAAACACTGGAAAGCAAGTCAAGGTGATGCAGTAAGAATTAAAATGTCCACTGCATTTTCCCAAAAGTATGTCTCAAGACTTAAAGACTACCCTCTTAAACCCCAGCCTTTTTAGGCCTCTTTTACAGGATTTTATTTGATGTTGGAGTTGTGTTTGGTGTGTGTAAATATGACTTATGTGTACTTGTAGCAGTGTTTCTCCTGTTTAATTTGATGCAATATGATTATACAGGCAGTCCTCATGTTACGGACGAGTTCCGTTCCTACAGTCGCGTTGTAACCCGAATTTCTGCGTAAGTCGGAATTAACCCTTTAATAC
>JAQQAE010004984.1:0-18130 GCA_029823295.1 Pseudamia nigra | reverse complement strand
CCAGTTTCCACCAGCACCTTGTTGGTTAACAGCACTGATGGCGGTCGTTGTTAACCCGGGCCTCGACCGATCCGGTTCGGAAGTCATATTAATGATTCGCATGTTTGATTTGGCATAGGTTTTATGTCGGATGCCCTTCCTGACACAGCCCTCTGCATTTATCTGGGCTTGGGACCGGCGTAAGAAAGAACACTGGCTTGTGCCCCCCCTCAGAGCTGCATTGAGACAAAAATCACACATTAATCAAAAAAGAATGAACAAAATCACCAACAAATCTTGAGTCTGTCATATATTTGTATTTTATTTTATCTGCCACCTTGATGTGTCACTTTATTCATCTCAGTTAATGTGGACTTTATAGTTATTTCCTAACTGATCAATAACCTGTTCAAACGCAGTATATTAAGTTGTTATCAATTCTGTTATGAAGCTATGACTTTTTAAGTCTTACTCGAGTACTTATCTTTATGAATACTACTACTTCTGCTTGGGTCCTTATAATTAGAAAGCAATAGTTTTATTTTACGCATCACTGAGAGTATTTCATTAAAAAAAACTACTGTACTTGGGTAGTGCGTAACTTCAAAATGTGGAATTTATTAAAGCATGATATATTGTGTCCGAGAAAATATTTTGCACATTTTTGTTTATTTCCTTCATTACTTTGATCGTTTTGTTGCATTTTTTTAATTCAGTTTTGTTGGTTATTTAGTTCATATTTAAATTATGAGATTATTTTGTTCTTTTATTTTACCAGTGTTGTTGGTCAATTTGTTCGCTTTCACATTTTTTTTCTTATTTTGTGGATTTTCTTGTTCAATTTCTTTCAGATGTCATTTTTATTAATTTACTTGATTATTTTGTCACAGTTGCTCATTTTGCCCAGTTTGTGATTTTTTTTTCCATTTTGTTCCTTAGTTTATTCATTTTGGTAATTTGCTTGGTTTTTTGTTCATTTTTCACATTTATTATGTCATCTTTTTTACTCCTAGGTAAGATGTAAAAGTCCTTTTTTATCATAAATGTAACCAAGTAAGACTCAGAAGTATTTTGCAAAAGAGGTTCTCTCAGAAGTACATTTTTTTTAAAAAGACTACTCAAATACATTTTTAACAAGTAAATGTACTTGAGTATTACACACCTCTGCTGTAGGGGCTTAGTTATTTTTATTTATTTTGGTTCATCTTTTAGTGTTTTTAAATGACCTTTTGTGACTTTTATGCTTTTGTTTTCACCTTATTTACATTACTTTAATCTATTTTGTGTCTTTTAGCTTCTTTTTATTCTTTTGCATCTTTTGCATCATTTTTGCCTTTTTATCTGTTTTATCCTTTATGCATTTTATGTCTTATTGACTTGTTGAAGCTTTTCATTGTCGTTTCATCTTGTAGCACGTTTTGTATGACTGTCACTTGTGTCTTTCATGTTCTCAAAATGTTTTATATTCTGGTGTTTTCATCGTGCTGCATCTTTTGTCTTTCTGCATCTTTTATGTTGTTATCTGCCTTTTTGCATTGTGTGTGCCCTATTATGAGCAATTTAAAATCACAAATGATCATTAGCTGATATAGAAATGTTTGTTGTGATAATATTCTTCAGTATATTGCCCAGCTGCACTTGCATACTGTACTATATTCTCTCTACACCATTGAGTGGCTGAGTGTGTGGCTATGTGTCCCTCTGCTCCATGCCCTGAATGTGTTGGTGTGTGATCCATCACAGGTCCCAGGGTGATTTTTAGTGTGTGTGTGTTTGTGTGTGTGTGTGTGCGTGTGTGTGTGTGTGTGTGTATCTGTGCCGTGACTGCCCTGGTACAGCATTTGGGTTTTGTGTGTTGTAGAGCTGTGGAAAAAAGAGACAAGATAAGGAGGAGGAGTAGGTGCAGAAGGAGGAGGAGGTGGAGGCAGTGAAGGCTTGTGCTTATGCCCTGGAGATGATTTAGAGTTTAGACCATCAAGCAGCACAGAATGCTCTTCCAGTATTCTCCCACAGGACCAGTCGGTGCCTGGTGGTGGTGAGTTAAAGAGAAAATAGTGATCCACCCGAGATCACTTGAGGAGAATGACACAGCAGTTGAAATGGTGTGGTTTTAAATCAGATCATGGCTGTCTGTACTTGGTTACAGAACAGCTGTGAGGAATAGACGGGTGGGCATCAATCAGATTTGGATGTTCATATTTACAGCTGAAAAATATTTACAGTTTTAGATTTTAAATGTTTTAATTGTTTTTCCATGCGCCTGTTGCTTTTCTTTAGTCTAATGCCAATTTAGAAGCATACCTGTTTACAGCTGAATTCCATCTAGATGTCTAAAGAAGCAACAGTGTTAAGGTCTGATGTTCATTCACAAATCAAAAGAAAATGATTAATGCAACGTGATGTCTGTGTTGTGTGTTTTGATAAATGTCATATGAGACATTTCAGATGGGCAGCTCAGATGTCAGACCACCAATAGAACACTAAATGAAAGCAGACATGTAAAACTTTAGAGAAGTCAATGTAATATTACATGAAGAATGTCCCAGATAGAATGCTGCCTGGGGAAAATGACTTGCTTGCTGTTCTGCTGTAACAGGTAAAATGGCTTTTTGGTGAGGGAAAAAAGCAGTAAAGGCTGTCAAGGAACTAACAGACAAAGAAAAGTGACATATAAAACGACAGGTTGACTAAAGTGAAACTGCGAAAGAGCTCAGAAGCTGACGTGTGAAGCATTAAGACGAAAGGAAAGCAAGAGTGAGAGAGGCAAACTGGCAGTGGCTGTCACTTGCTTTCCTTGCTTTGGATGACAGGTGTTTTACATTACTCTGTGGTTAAAGGAAACCCACATATCCCCAAAGCTGGCGCATTTATACATAGGGCTTTGAATGAATTCCTTAGGCCTCAAGGTCATGAGGCTTATTCATGCACAGTAAAGGAAGAGTAAAGTTTACATTCAAGGAGAAAATGAAATAAAACCACCAAACGCAAGGCATTAGGGGTTTTATTTGGAAGCAGTTCAGAGAGATGCCTTATGTCCTACTCCACGGGCACCAGCTCTAGGGGGATATATTACTTCAGAAAGGGGCAAAGTTGAAGTTTGTATGGAAGAAATGCTCACTACTCCTTTCATAGTTTACTTGAGTCTGTCTTTCTCTGTGCAGATTTTCTTGCACATTTTGGTGTCTTCACACAACAAACATGGTATTAATAGTTTCTGCTTTTGTGTTCCCGCATACATACCCTTTACACTAAATCTAGTCTGTCATGGAGACAGGGTAGCTGTGTTTTTGCTGTACACAGCACAATTTTTCCACTGACTGGACAACAGATGAAAAGGCTTATTTAGGATGAAATGAAATAATAAATATGCTCCACAGGTTCTGCCACGGAATGCATTTTCATTTTGCAAAAACACTTCAGCATGGCTAATGTTACCATTACTGGTCCTGTCTGTACATACCTTTCCTGACTTACAGACACACTGAATGCATTATACTGTCAGAGAAGCTTGTTCTTCTGTTGCACACAGTATGAATCATTTTGGATAACAGTGCCACTAAATGATTAGAAAGTAATGATGTAAATGGTCTAGACTGCTCATTAATTCACCCCACAATGAAAAAAGCCACGAGCAATTGAGTTGTGCAAACTACTTTGATTTGATGAACTGACTGTCTTGGCTGTGAAGCATGACTTCACCGTGAGTCTTATGCAGTATAATTGCATTATTCAGTTTTAGAGTTTGATTGCGTTAAAACAGCAGATTTAAAGCAGCTAAAGGATTTAACTGACCATGAGCCGTGCTGTGCAGTCATATACATGTAAGTATATATTATGCATTACACCTACCCATAAAAATAGACAGATAATGAAGAAATACATATGATAGCGCCTACACAGCACTCATCAGCTTTTGTTGGTTAAAACCAGCTCTGTGAAGAAAAAATCAAAGAAAAGCATGCATACCCACACATGCACCTACAAACACACACATACTGTACTGCTTGAGATGTAATGTTTAACCACATCTGATTCATGTGCTCGATGTCAGAGGTGAGAGGTATGAGGTCTCTGGTTGTTTGTGTGAAACTCAGCAAAACTCACACTCTTCTCCAATCTGTCACGCCTCCCCCCCCCCTCCCCCCACTCCCTTTTGGTAGCGTAGGGATTTATTTTTGCTGCTTTTCATTTCCTGGGGTGAATGTAGTGACACCGAAGTATTGCATTTTAACATTGTAACACGCCATGCAAGTGCTCAAATAAAATATGAAACAAACATCTGATTCCTTTTTTCTCACTTGTTGTGTCTCTCCAGCTGTGTCTCCCCAATGTTTTTGGCCCCTGAGGCCTGAGGAGAAGTGAGCCAAGCCCAGGCCCCCATGGGGCGCCCTGTTGCCCAGCATGCACTGCTGCTGCTGCAGTGTGTGCTGGTCCTGCGGTCTGGATTCGTGGCCAGTAGGAGAGGGCCAGTGCTGCTGCCTGAATCACCTTGTCATAGGATTGAACATCCAATCATCCCACACTCAGGTAAGAGTAGGAGAACAAATAGTCCATGCAAACAATCACATTACTCCCAAAAATATTAAAATTTGTCTAAATTTTTGTGTCCTTATTAAAGCTGCACAATTATTTGAATTGCCACTGTAATTGCAGTTGTCTGTGTAATTATATAATAAGCGAGTCGCACATGTCGTTTTGCGCGGTGCATCGTGGGGTTTTAGTTACCAATCAGAACTTAAAATAGTGATACGTGTGGTATTCATCAGTTCAAATGTTGAAAAGTTGATGATTTGAGATGATTTTATAGTCAACGTGGACTGTCGCTGACATCCAAGTCCACTGCAGATCACAGACTGAAATGAAAAAAGAACTGAGTGTCATTTATGCAACAATAATATGGAAAATACCGTGTCTTTTGATGAAGGAGGAACTGTAGGCAGTTGTCAAACAGCATAACAGATCTGTACTGTAAGTGGTTGGCACAGAAATTCACTTTGATAGATGGGCGGATTGATGAAAATACAGGAATAATTTATCATTATTACTAGCCACAGTGGAATTATTACAGTCTGCTGTGTATGTCAGCGGATATTGTGGGATATTTACTCAGCAGAAAGCCTTTCTCTGTTGTCTTTGTCATGATTAAGGAAGGTGAGTTGGAGTATTATTAAACTTATTATACTTATGTTTTACAGTTAAATCTCCCTAAAGAATGTAGAAACGTTTTAAAACTGATTATGGTACTAGACACCAGCCCTGCCAGAGATGAGGAAGGATAGATTTATAACATGTGACAGTTGTGTAGCTGGATCTGCTCAGTTTTTAGCAGCAGCCAAAACAAAGACAGTTTAACATTAACAGAATACATATAGTGAAAAATTCAGTACTACTAAAATTTGTATCCTCTGTCGGTATAATTTCAAATTACTTTGATGTTTCAACAGTTGCGTCGAATGATGGTTGGCGTACTTATAAGTTGTATGTAACAAATGAACAAGGATGAGATGTAATTCGGTTTGATAATGTTTTACTTTACTTACTGGTTTCATCCACATTTTTTGTCCATCAGAGTCTTTTTTTACAACTAGAAATGTAGATAGAACAAATGGTGGTGTCCATGTACACTGCTGGCTAATACTACATGTTGTTGTGACATAACTGTGGTGCAGTTATGTCATTTTTTTTCCACCATTATAGCTCATAATGACCGTTCAACAACCACATACTGCACAATGAGCACATGTCAGTAGCCATGTGTACATGTGCCAAATTTCTTTAAACTTGCAACAGTTCGGATTAGATGTGTTTACATGCATCACACGTTTGAATGGAATAAATCATTTTGACATGCGCAGAATTGTCTAACGTACTGGAAACAGTAGTAGAAGAAAATCTTTTAATATTTCTAGTTGGGCTGTCAAACGATTAAAATTTTTAATCTGATTAATCACAGGGTCAGTGTGGATTAATTCAATTAATCACAATTAATACCCATTTGTTGTTTTTCATTTTGTGGGAGAAAAAACTTTGAAGCAGTAAATACTAAAGAAGTTGGCAGTGAGGCGGGTCAGATGTAACATAAGATTTCATCACTTTTTCCTTGATATATTAGTTATTGTGCATTAATCGCGTTAAAATTTTTAATCTAGTTAATCATGCAAATGGATTAATCCATATTAACACATTAATTTTGACAGCCCTAATTTCTAGCGATGTATCTGTGTCTGACACAGACAAGTTCTGTTTCACGCTTGCCATGTCTTCCACTTGCTACCATAAATGCAGAAATACATTATGTCAATGTATAGCTGACGTCACATGTGCAGCAAGGATCATTTCTGCCTGCTACCTGATCATTTCACATCAACAATCGGCATAACCCACCCCTCTCGATTGGAAGGAAATTTTGATCTGAAGGACTATGATTGGGTCAGAATATTCCAGTTGGCATGTTTACATGAAGCATTATTCTGGTCAGGGTTTTAATTTAATGACTTGTGTCCATGTAAACATAACTACGGTAGTGTGACTGTGAATCACACTTAAAGCCGAGCTTCAAAGATGTTTAGTGACACAGTCTGTCATTTGCCCTTGACTTTTGTATCAACTCTACAGCGGCATGAAATGTTTGGTCGCCAAAATAAAAAATCTCGAAAATCCATGCATGCATGGAAGAGATGTGCAACTTGCATATTTCCAAAGGCTATACTTTAAAGGTCCAGGGTATGAGGATTTATTTTACTAATTTTTTACTAATCATTTTTATTTTAGTATTTTTAATGACTTATTATTTTTTGTTTAATTTTATTTATTTATTTTTTTGCTTGTTTATGTTTGTACAATTGAGTCCAAAATATCTGTACTTTTTGTGATAGTAATACACTGATTATCAAAATCACACTTGCCACAATTATTTCAATGAAAACTGTACTACTAAATTGTAGAACCCTGTTTTCTCTTCGTTTTTCCCTCCTCACACTTTCACTCAACCGACCTACCTTCACTATTTCTTCCCTATACCTTCACTATCAGATTTATGGTTCATACATGTCTAGATTCTATTTCTCCTGGATGTTTTTCTGTTGCTAGGAAATTTAAAAAATTGGACACAACTCTTAGTACATTGTAGGCAAGTTCGGTAAAGGAAGGAAAAAGGCACAAAAGTGCAGCAAGAAGTTACTAAATTGCACTTTCTGATAGTTTGTCATTTTCAGCAATGTAACATAATGAGATATTGACTGAAATGTTCGAATGGTGTGTGCCTGTAGTCACAGAAAAAAGTTTGATTAGTTTATAGCATGGCAATGCGGAGTAAAATTAAACCCCAGAAATGTAGCTCTTAAGACCTGGGTTTAATATAATAATTAAATTCAAATTCTAGCTCAACCAGGAACATGTCCTTCTTTCCTTTCTTGTCCCTTTTTCACTGTGTTCCAATCTTCAAGGCAGCCAACAGACACAGACTTACTTGTGAGCCTTTACTACATGTCTCTGCAGCTTTTAGATACAGTATAGTCTGCATCGCATTTCATCGTCCTCACAATTCATCTTACATTGCTATTGAACAGCTAAAGTGTAATGAAATGCTGTGAAGCTTAGTCGAAAGAAAGTATCAATAGCGATCGATGCGGTTCTGTCTACCTACTGCTCAACACTGAGATGCTATAGGCTTGTTTTCAGTCCAGCAGAGTCCTAGTCAGATAATCGCACAGCATTATGTCTCGGGCAAAATTGACTGGGAGACCAAGGTCACTGTCTGCACAAAGAGCCGCAAGTATGAAAGCATTCATGTTGTGAACAAGCTTCTTTTTCATTTTTGCATCTCTGCATTCTTCCTCAGCCAGTCTGATTGGTCTTTTTCACTTCATTGTTATCAGACGTGGCACTTGTCCCTCTGCGGCAATTGAGTGCAATGATGATGACTAACCGCCCAGCTAACATGATACGTTCCTGCCTTGTGCTTTCAGTGTGAGAAGGATCACACACCAGTTCTTGGGTCGGCTGTGGTCAGTGCATTTGTGTTCTATAATGTACCACAATGGCCCATTAAGCTCTAGTGCCTTAATGCTTTGGCTGAAATATAGGAGCATTAATAAAGAAGGTCAGTATTACAGTTAGCAATCAGACATGGTTCACTAACACAAAACCCTCTGAACAAAGGAAGAAAAAAGAAAGAGAGTGGAACTCAGAGGCTTTGGTTTAGTGCTGTTGGTCTGAATGATTAACTTTGCTGTGCTTCAGTTGAGGCTGGTGAGTAAATCTGCAGCCTATCTGTGGATAAATACTATGTACAATGCTTTCTGCTGTGCTTACAGGATTAATAAAGAATCTCTTCAGCCTCATTGCAGAGAAAATGTTGAAGTTAAAAATTTAAGGCATTGCTCTAAAAAGTTTTTACACCATAATGTTAATAATTGATCCTAAAACCCATCCAGTGTTGAAATTCATTACCTTGTAAAGGCTTTTAAACCCAAGTAGTGACTCAAAAGTGACAAATAATGTCAAAATAGAGACCAGTGTTAGTGTCTAGCTGTAAAGCTCTGCAGACTTTATCTGATCAGAGATTTTTTTGCTACCATGATATGATATACTATGATACAATGTGGTATGGTACATGTATATGTCCTGGCTTGTAGAGTATGTACGCTATTATGGATATAAGCCATATGTAATATTTTACACCGTTACTGCAAAGACTGTGTGCGAGGAGTGTGCGCATGACCTGGGTTTGTGTGTGTCTGGGTATTGGGGGAGGGGGGGTATGCATATGTGTGTGTGTTTCTAATGTTTTTAACATGTGTTTTTCTTCTTTTATAATACATGTGTCCTTAATATGTAAAGCACTGTGCGCTACATTGATGTATGAAAAGTGCTCTATAAATAAAATTTGATTTGATAATAGGTGAACAAACCCACCCTTTGGTTTTCTGAAGAGCACTTGCAACAGCTGAATAAGGAGCGTCTCGCTGTTGCCATGTTGGCACCACTGCCTACTCCTTCTGATCTAAAAATGATCTTAGATTTGTAGTGTGATTGGAGCTGGAGCTGAATGAATGAAATGGTGAAGGTTGTGGCTCTGACTGAAACGCCAAGGTCACCGTCTCTTCCATTTCTTTGTTTTTTTCACACTCTATATTCTTTCGTGTTGTCACTTCATTGTCACCAGAGGTAGAACTTTTCCACAATACAACACGGTACAATACTATGTGGTACAGTACAATGTGATACAGTTTGATATGATGTGATATTATATGATAATATACAATATGATACAATATGATATGATATAGTATAATACAATGTAATACGATATTTTATGATATTACACAATATGATACAATACGATACTATATGATACAATCTAATATGAAATTATATAATACGATACAATACAATACGGTGCGGTGCATTACAGTACGGTGCAATATACAATGTGATATATGTGTGTTGACCCTGGCTCACCTACTATGCATAGACTGTATATACAGTAAAAGACTGACAAACCCTCCATTACGGCACCCATAGGTATTTGAAGAGCAGTTTGGGCGCTTGAATGAAGTGCTTCCTACTCCCTCTAACCCAAAAATGGGCCTAGAGGTGGAGATTGCATAGCTGAGGATGAATAAAAAAGGTGAATCCTCTGGCTCAGATACACCTGTCAATCAAATAATTATGCACAATCATTGAGCCTAAACCCTTCAAGAGGTGAGTTATATTAAAAAAAAATTCAACTGTACAGTGAACTCAAAAAACTCCCTGTACAGTGTTCACAGAGATGAAAATAAACTACAGAAGTGTTGTTTGTACCAGGCTGCTCTGAAGTTGGCCATTTTTACATGGAACTCTAAGGGGACGGACTCACATTTAGAACCAGCCAATGGACACTGACAGTACTGCAGTTTTTGACACTTCCACATTTGCCCCACAGCTCTGCCATGGAGGTTGGTGCTTAGGTTGGAATTAGAATCCCGCCGGAGCTTATCATTGTGCTTTGTTTACTTATATTCCAGTCGTATGTATTTCCAGCTTATGTAAAAATTGCAGCTGCTCAGAAAAGGTGCTGAGCAGCTGCTAATGCGTTCTCATTAAGATGTCCATTTATCTTTGCCCTCACTGTTTTATTTTTCACTCCATTTTTATTAATAACTTTTCAAGGACCCGCTGATCGTCTTTGTGTGCTTCAAACACATTTCATTGTACAGAAGCACAGTGTATACAAAGCTTTTTTCAGAAACCGCCAAATTAAAGCTCTTCTTTTTCTTTTTGCAATAAATGCAAAAAAGAGCTGTGAGTCATTACAGGATATGCCAACAGATATACTGTATTAACACGCATACAAACAGTACGCGAGGGAGGAGAAACCTGTAGTATCATTCTCTCTCATGAGTCATTGTGCTCCATGTAATGTAGCGTAATCCCTGGATGTTGAGAACGAGCACTGCATCGCTGCCATGGCTCCATTCAAGCAAGCTGGGAGGACTTCAGACATATTAAATATACCCCTGTGGATCATAAAAACTCAACACTCCCACTGTACTCAGGATAACCTTCTCTTTTTACACATACACAGGCATTGTATATATTAAAAATGCAAATTATTTCCAGCCTGCTGTAATAGAATTCCTGGTGATTTACTTCCCATTTTTATAATCATCCAGTCATTTCTATCATTTACCAAGAAACATATATAGTATATATGCATATTAGCTGTTTCAAGGTTGTAGGTTTTGTTTAATATTGGAGGGGGGACTTTTTTAAGCAGGTATCTCAAGATCCTCCTGGAATAAGAAGCAACAAAATGAGGAAACATGAACTAAATGGTAAAGAAAATAATGAAGGCAAAATGAGCAACAAATGGAACAAAACTGAACAATGGTGAAATAGACAAAATAATATATTGTAAATTGTAATAAAAAACAAAAAAGGGAAAATGAACTTGAGGTTGAGAATTGAGAGAATTGAGACCTACAAGTGACATACACGTCAACTAATCTTACGAACTACTGGAACAAAAAAGGAAGAAGGTGGGATGAGGGGTAGCGGGACAGTTCACATTTACTTTTACTGAATCCCCCCCAGGCCCCATAAAATTTACACCCATGTCCGTCTCTTTTACAACAGGATACAAATACTGGGTTCAAATTCAGTATGTGTGAAGTTTAAGTGTATGAATTGAATATTTTGGGCTTGCTTATTTGACAAAAGGAGCAACTTCAGCTCATTGTCTGAGCTGCTCTGGTTAAAAAAAGCAGCTGAACAATAAAGTACCCATTGTGCGGTTCAGACCCGTCATGAGATGCCGAGGTCAAGGTTTGTGCGAGAGTGCTCCAGTGACAGTGTTTCTTTCTCTCCGTGTGATTGTGGACTGACTGTGGAAGGGTGTGTCTCACATGGCTTTAACCCCACTAGGGCTGGTGTTTTTTTGACTTGGCACAACACTTGGCTGACAGAACTGCTACTGTGGTGCAAGGACGCTGTAGCCTAAAGACCACTTTTTGCTTTGTGTGGTGGTTTCAGAAATGCAGGGTTTCAAAAGGAGAGTATACTTTCGCATCAAGGCTCAGAATGTTCCCCAAAAGGTATGCTCGCTCTGCTTCCACAAAAACAGCTCTAAATATAACTCCCCCTATAATGTAAATGTATGGCTTTTATAGGATTATTTTAGGAGGGGTGTTCACTGTCTTTATTGCTATTTCTAGAGAAGGATATGTTTTGGCAGAAGTCTATTGTTGAACATTTGCAGTGTTATTGTAGCTCACAACCCCTGGGAAGTACTGTATTAATAAAGTGTTGTATTTAACAAGTGTTCCTGGGTGTAGACTTGAAGGCTTTTAAAGGTTATAAACTGTGGTGTAAACAATGCCTTCACAGGCCAAGCCAAGGGCCATGTCTCTGAGGAGGAGAATCGGCAGACTTGTTTTACAGCCACAGACGGAGCGCTGCTTTTATCATCCCAGTACAGCTAACACATCGTTAGGGAGAGGGGAGTGGAAGCAGGAAAATAAACAAATGGCCTCAGCATTTATAAATGCAGGGGCTACATTGGGTATCAGAAATCCATTAATTGGTCATCGGGGGATAAAAGTCTTTTAAATTTAATGGCCTCCGAAGTATTTGAAAGTTCGACTCCAACACGTTTACTCCACCATTCATGTCCAAGATCAGCTGTTCGAGCCATATTTTATTTAAATGGGCAAGAAGCTGCCAATTAAATGAAGGCTCCAGATCACTCATTTGTCCCCAACAGTAAAATCCCATGATGTTTTTCTACATAATTTAATTTCTTCTGCCCTGAAGACAGTGTTGCCAGATAGAAAGTGGAGAAGTACCATTCCAGACACTTAAAATGATTGCACTTGGAATAAAATGATCATACACACGTCATAGTCATGTTTTTTTCTCACATGTTCTTGGCTCAAGATGCAAAAAAGAAATTTTGTACGTCCTTAGGACCAAAAACTCTAAAAATCCACATAGTGAACGATGAAGATATGCACATAATTGTGATGAAATGTTGTGATGGCCATCTGTACTGTGTTCACAACTTACTCAGAATTAATAAGAAAAATTGTTTAAAAAATGAACAAAAATGAACAGTGGAAGTGACAAAATGAACCAAAACAAAGAAAAATTGAGCAAAATAGTCAAGGATGAACAAAATGAATATAGCAAAGAAGCTTGAAAAATAATAAACAAATGAAAGGGAAATTAAAAAATGTTAGAGAAAATGGTCAAAATGAACAAAACAATAATAATAATGGAACAAAATATTCACAAAATTAAAGAAATGAACAGTTTGGGAATGGCGCACTAATGTATACAAATATACCCTAAAATTTATATAGTGATAAAATTATCATTGTGCAAATACTTCATTTACCACATATCTCACAACACTACCTGCTACTAAATGCATTCAAATATTTTTACACCAGCAGAAACTTTTAGGCGGGGAAGTGTTTTTCGTGCTCAAATAACATATAAAAAATGAGAAAACGTCTTGTGCACAGACTTGATTGACCTCATCTTTACTTTAGATTTCCCCAGTCTCAACAGGTGTTTGTTTCTGCCGGCTCAGCCAAACAATTTCCTGACATCAACTTGGTCAAATGCTTGCCATTCTTCACCAGCCATTACCACTGAGGCTGAATTTAGAGTGAATTGGCTCTTCATTTGTGAGTGCCCGCTGCCACCCTCTATTTACTCCACTCACAGAAATCCATTCATGTTTTAGAATTGGTTCCGCATGTCGCCATAGTCGCCACTTTGGCAGGACTGTGGAGCAGTAACTTTGAGCACTGGCAGACTGAAGACTGGTGTGGCCTCTGATGCAGGGTATAAATATTTATATATCCTGTCATTTTGTCTTTGTGTCAACTGCTCCATGTCAGAGTGGGGAATAACAAACGGGATGTGAGTGATGGGGGTTTCTATTTTGAGGAGGAGGGAGGCAGGGGGTTAAGGGGATAAGATGAGACCAAATGGAGGAGGAGGGGGAGAGTTATACATGTGTATTTTTTGGCTTCACGCTGGCTCAGAGCCTTGCCTGCTCTCCGAGTTATCATCCCAGTTTATGTGTGTGTGTGTGTGTGTGTGTGATTACGCCTCCATCTCATCAGCAGCCAATCCACTAATTCAGCAGCTGCTGTACACGCATGGCTGTGATGTGATTACATTATCACATACATGTAAAGTATGGGTTTGGAGTAGGAAGCAAGATGGGGGGTCGGATTTAGTGCAAGAGGCTGTTTAAAGATATTTATTATCCAGGAGATATCCGACTGCTTCCTTCTCTCTTGGGTTAACGATAAGCTTGATTTGTCGGTTCCATATGGGATTGTAAAATATCCCCCTGGGTGCCCCTAAAATTTACTATTACGAGCCCCAAAAAACAAATAACAATACGATCAGAATTCAGATGACAGTTATTAGTCTCTGTGGGTGTAGGCAGTATCCAACAGCTACACAGAACCACAGCTTTGCGTCTGTACATTCCAGTTTTAATCCAAACTCTGATCTGCTAAACCCCCACAGTTTGGACTTTTGGAAGCTCTTAATATTTAGCTCGTCTGTGCTGGCGACGAATGTTTATGAAGGGTCCTTGGCCTCATCACAGCAGGCTACAAATCCTCTGATTGCTGTTGTATTCAATTAAAACCTTTTGCCCCCTTGGCACACTCCAGCAAATATCCCCTCTCTTTCTGGCTTTTCCCCCTCTCACATGCAGGCAAGAACACATGTATGCACACTCCATCACCGTGTTAGCTAGCCTCCCCTGGTGAGTCAGGGAGATTTATGGGGAGTTGCTGAGTTCGTCAAGCGGTGTCTTCCCCCAGGGGTTGTAAGCTACATTTGTATGCCAGGGATCCTTTCGATGGCGTAAAAAACAAGCCCAGTGCACCCAAAGATTGGCACATCCAAAACATTCTGTCTCCCTCTGGAATAAGCTGAGCAGCAGCCATTAAGCAAAATGAAATCTTGGGGGTAAAGTTCGGCGTCATCACGGCGATATTTGTCTCAGCACAGCTAATGAAAATGTATTAGGGTGGTGAAAACTGAAGTCAGATTTATTGTTCTTGCATTTCTCTAGTACTCATCAGGAGAGACTTGAAAGACAACCAGGGGAAATGTCTTTACATATGAGCGTGTTGCAGCACATGATATTATTTTGTTGGGAGAGTTAGAGTGGTCCCACTACGTGAGCTGGAGGAGGCAGATGTTCTTTGGAAGCTCCTGGTTCCATGCTCTGTTTGTCTTCGTTTTGAATCACTCAGGAATCCCACATTTGTCACCAAAACCTGAAGTCCCTGCTTTTGAAGCAGTCAAGGGAGCGCATGCTTTCATTTGAAACGTTGTCTGACAGGTGTGCCTGAAGAAGCAGATAATGTGTTTTGAGGAGGATATTCAGCTGTCCTCTCCCTCTGTTCCAGTCCTGATGGAAAGCTCCTTGGTAAATTAAAAAAGTCCCTTTGAAATACTGTGTCTGGAAATAACTCTAAATAACTTTAAATCACTGTAGCAACCATTCCTGCTGGAGTTCTAACACCAAAAATAACTTTGAATGAGCTATCTAGTAGTTATCTGAAGACATTTCCCATGGACCTGGTAGTGTCGATTTTCCTTTTGAAGTTATTATGACTAAAGATCAAGTATGTGACGAACGATGGACAACACAGGTCACCATAGAGACAGGCTGACCGCCCGCGACTTAACCTATCGGGTAACCAGACGGGAGACAGGCCGTCCTCATCGCTCAGCAACCAGCCGGGGCCTCTGATTCGATTGGTCAGGGGTTAATGGGTTGGGCGCCATGAGAACAGGCATGTTGTGGATAAGATGTCAGAGTCTGTCTGGAATATCTCTTCCTCTGTCTTTATGTGCATGGTGTATATGTGTGCAGGGAATCACCACAGAAGAGACAAGGTCAGCTTCCATGAAGAGTCTGAATCTCACTGGTGTCACACAGTCCATACAGAGTGTACATTTCCATGAAATCACGCAATCAGCTCTAGTGACGGTTAAAGGTTTACTGAATCTTGCATTGTTTGAATCTCACTGTTTTATACACTTTGACTTCTAACAGATGGTTTGAGCTCTTTCCTTGTTTGTGGGATTTTAAAATGAGTGGTGATACAGTATCTGCCAAATTCAGAACATTCAGAAGATTTTTGTTCCAGCTTTTAAAACACACGCCAAAATTATGTCCACATTCACTACTAGCGCTTCCTTGTCACATCTTTAATCCTAATGTACATATAGTGGTATTATTTCAGCTTTCATTTAGATTTTAGTATTTACTTGCAAATTCAGATATAAGTCCATTTCTAAATATCAACTCTAAATAGCAACGCAATATGATTTGCACTGAAACCCCATGGTTAATGAAATGAAATTAGTACAAAGACAACATAGCAAAAGTTGAGAAATAAGAAATGGCTTTCTTTTTTTTAATTACAGTCCCATTTTTTATTTGATGTCAGCAATACATTTCAAAAGAGTTGAGCCAGGGTCTTCATGTTTATCACTTGGTCAAAACACCTTCTTCTGACAACTTAGGAACTGAGTCACAGTGACTCAACTTTATTAGAAACGGGGTTGAAGGGAAGCAACTCTTCTCATTATGCTTTTAAAAATCTGAAACAAGCAACATGTTTCACCAAACTTGAGCCATGCAGGTTCACGTTTAGCACTCGGCTGAAGCACCTTTTCTTCTCACAACTTTGGAACTGAGGAAACAGACACAGTGACTCAACTTTTTTAGAAGTGGGGTTGAAGGGAAACAACTCTAACAATTACGTTTGTAAAAATCTGAAATATGGCAGTGGTGGAATGGAAAGCAGACTTGCTGTCATTGTAAATCTAACCCCATTTTGAATGTCCGAAGAAAATCTATGGCAGTCTTTTGAGCACAGCAAGTTTGTCATCACAGCTGTCATAAACTCTCTACTCTGATTGGCTTACTGGTGTTGTGTCCTGTGGTGTTATTGGCAGAGATGGAACCATGGCTCTTCAGGTTCAAGGCAGAGGGCACGGTGGATTACTCACAGCTGACCTTTGACCCAGGGCAAAATGAACTGATCGTCGGTGCCAGGTAACCCATATCTCAGTTGAGTTTTTGTTCTTTTTTCATGCCTCATTTTGTCTCTGTCTCTTCTATCTGTCTTGCTCTATTCTCTTTTCTTGTCTGTTCCTTTAGTGCCATGACTTATATTCTTGTTTTTCAGCATTTGCTGTTGCATTGCATGAGTAATGATTAGTTTCTCTGTAAGTGTCTTCAGGAGGCAGACACAAATGGCTTTGGAGATTGTTTCCAAGTCCATTGTCACTGTCAAGCCCACTCTCTTGTGTGTGTGAGTGTAGCTGTGATTAAGACACAGAATTTCAAAGGGGATGTTTACTTTTTTACTGAGCTTAGTTGTGATGTTTCAGTGGTAGTTTTTGCATACATCTTATTTTTTCTCTGTGTTTTTGTCTGGTGTGTGTTATTTTTATGGAACTATTGTGGGGGGGGTCTTTGACTTATACCAGATGAAGTGTACTCTGCACTTCTCTTAATGGCCTAGTTGTCAATAGAATGAAACACACTACTATGAACAGGAGATAAGAGGAGCAAGCAGGAAACAGAAAGCGGCAAAACAAACAGAAACAAAGTGAGCCCAGGGAATTTACTAATGCATCTTAGATGGAAAAGACTAATTAGGGAGACAGTGTATGTGTGTGTGTGTGTGTGTGTGTATGTGTGTATGTGTGTGTGGAGGGGGAGTGTAAGGATGCGCAACGGTCTAACCTAAGTAAAACCTCCACATGAAACATAACATGACAATATGCTTTTAGTCAGGGCTGCACGATTTGGTGAAAAGGTGAAGTGTGATTATTGAGACCATTATTCTGAATTCAGTCACCTTCTTTAAATATAAGGAAAGTAAATATTTTAAAGAGAACAAGCAAACAAACAAAAATAAATGGTATGTTTTTTCTACTAACAACTGAACTATTATTAGGCAGTTTTTCCGTTTCTGCAATTAGATGCAAAATTGTCAAAATCAATAAAAATTATGAAAAAACAAACAAAAAAACCTGAAAAAATTCAACAAAACAAAATTGAGCAAAATAAAAAAAATAACAAAATGGACACATTGTAAAACCATCAAGAAAACAAACAAAAATAGCAAAATAATCACTAAGATATGAACAAAATAAAGAAAAAAATGAACGTGATATACAAGAAAATATCAAAAACATAGCAAAACAATAAAAAAAGCAAATTGAGCAAAATATGCAACAGGATTATAATAAACTGGGGAAATCTGAACAAAATCAGGAAAGCAATCAAGAAAATTAACAAACTGAGCAAAATATGCAATAAGTTGTGAACAAAATAAACAAATGGGAATATAATAAACTGGAGAATATCAACAAAATTATCAAAACAATCAAGAAAATAAACGCTAGCAAACTTACCAATGATATAGCAATAAAATAAACAAATGTGAAAGTAGACAAGAAAATATCAACAAAATTAACAAAACAACCAACCGATTAAGCAAAATTAGCAGTATACAGTGGTGCATCGGATACCGACGGTAATCCGTTCCGGCGTCACGGCCTGTATCCGAATCAGTTGTTATCCAATGCAACTTTTTCCATAAAA
>JAQQAE010004983.1:0-18130 GCA_029823295.1 Pseudamia nigra | reverse complement strand
ACACGCCCTATCGAGCCCTGGCGCGCAATAGTGTGAGCACAAACGCGCAGAATTCTGGAAAGGTGTGAAGTGGGCCCTAGTGTGAGTACGCCCTAAGACACAGGTGGAGAATCAAGATGCTTGTCTAAGTGAGTGTCGGAGATTCAGGACAATTGGAGTTGAGAGTTTTGACAGAACAGCTCAGAGAGGAAACGGAGCTGAGAGAACTGGGCCAAACTAACCTACGGACTGAGAATCGAACTTTAAAGTTGCGCGCTAACACTTGTGTCTACAGTGCCCTCCGAATTTATTGGCACAGCAAAGCCAATTCAGTTATTTTTCTTGTACACTGAAAACAGTTAGGTTTGACATCAAACGATGAATATGAGAGAAAAGATCAGTACCTCAGCTTTTATTTCCAGGTATTTACATCAAAATTGGTTAAAGAATGTAAAAGATAGCATCATTTGTGACAAAAATACCAAAATTTTAGATGAGCAAAATATTAGAACAAGTGTACATTAAAGTGAGTAATATTTAATATTTTAGTTGTAAATCCTTTACTTGCAATAACTACATGAACTCTGCAATCCACTGACATCACCAAACTTTTACATTCTCCCTTAGTGAAGCTTCTCCAGGCTTTAACCACAGCCTCATTCAGTTGTTGTTTGTTTCGGGGTTTTTCTCCCTTCAGTCTCCTCTTTAGCAGGTCAAATACATGTTCAATAGGGTTTAAATCTGCAGATTGACTTGTCCAGTCTAAAACCTTCCACTTCTTACCCCTGATGAACTCCTTGTTGTCATGGCAGTGTGTCTTGGGTCGTTGTCTTGCTGCATGATGAAGGATCTCCAGATCAGTTTGGTTGCATCTCTCTTTAAATTTGCAGATAAAATGTTTCTGCAGACTTCTGAGTTCATTTTGCTGCTGCATCATGTGTTACATCACCATTGAAGATCAATGACCTCGTCCCAGAAGAAGCCATGCAAGCCCAAGCCATGACATGACCTCCTCTGTGTTTCACAGATGAACTTGTGTGTTTAAGATCATGAGCAGATCATTTCTTTCTCCACACTTTAGCCTTTCCATCACTTTGATAAAGGGTAGTCTTTGTCTCATCAGTCCATAAACTTCGTCCCAGAACTTTTCAGGCTTGTCTATGTACTTTTTTGGCAAATTCCAATCTAGCCTTTCTGTTCTTATTACTAATGAGTGGTTTGCATCTTCTGGTGTACTTTTGTTCCTGAAGTCTTCTGTGAACGGTGGATTGTGATACCTTCTCTCCTGTTCTCTGGAGGCTGTTGGTGATGTCACTGACAGTTGTTTTAGGGTTTTTCTTCACAGTTCTCACAATGTTTCTCTCGTCAGCTACTGATGTTTTCCGTGGTCGACCGGTTCCACGTCTGTTGCTCAGTACACCAGTGGTTTCTTTCTTCTTCAGGACATTCCAAATGGTTGTAATAGCTCTGGACAATATTTGTGCAATGGCTCTAATTGATTTTCCATCTTCTCTCAGCTTCAAAATTGCTTGCTTTTCTCCCATAGACAGCTCTCTGGTCTTCATGTTGGTTGCACCTGTTTAACTATAAATGCATCTGCACAGGCAAATCCCAAAGCTGAAACTGAGAGGAGACACTCATTGTTGGAGTTGTGAATATTTGTTATCATCTACCTCAATGTACTCGCATTAAGTTTCACGTGCCTTCATATACTGAATGATTGTTTTTTATACTTTCTACCTTTGCACTGAATGGTGTACTTTTCCACTAAGAACTGTATTTTTACACTGACCTTTGTTTTGTCTATATCTCATGGACTGTGTGCATACTATTAACCAATGATATGTGACTACGCCCTTTTTGTGTTTTAATAAAACATCTGTGTGAAAGAGGAAGCTTCGAAGAGACCTGAGGATTCCAAGCTCCCGGTAGGAGGCTCTTCCCTTTGCAAAGAAACTGTTTCATTCAACTCTGTGTCCAGTGTCTCCTTATTAGGTTTTGGGTTTATGGTTAATTATCATAAATCACAGTTTATGCTTTTTCGGGTTGATCGGGTTTGATGATAAATCTGACACTCATTACTATTTTTGTTTAAATATTCAGTATAATAGGACACACCTGGACAGCAAAACACACCTGTCATCCACATGATCCAATAATTTTGCTCACTTGAATAATGGGTTGGTTCAAACAAAAGGTGCTATCTTCTAAGTTCTTTAACCGGTTTTGATGTAAATACCTGGAAATAGATGCTGCAATACTGATCTTTTGTCTCACATTCATCAGTTGATGTCAAACCCAAATGTTTTCGGTGCACAGCAAAAATAAAGGAATTTGCCTCGCTGTTCCAATACTAGGAGCTGAAATAGTAGTAGATGAGAAAACTAGATCCCAAGTAAATGAAATGTGGTTACATGGACGTTACTGCTTCACACTGCACTTGGATACTGATCTGATAAGACCTGTGTTTAGTATGTGTAATGACAGCGTCTGCAAATGATACATAAGCTCGACGTTTTCAAAGATTCTCTTTTATACCTGAAAAGCTGTTATGACACTGAAGCACATTCCATAAAGCTCTAGATCACACATTCAGAGTAGAATCTGATTAGTATGATGATTAGTCATTCAGTGTTTTTTCCTGGGGTAACTGTTACTAATTAACCAACAATGAATTAAAGCAGAGTTTTGTAAGAAAAGGGAGTGTTGAAAGTAAATACCAGGGGCACTTGCATGACTTCCCTTTCAAACCACTGAGCTCTGCCCTTTTTCAGATAGAACACTCTAAACACTTCCCAGTACTGCCCAAACCAGTCGGATCACCAACACGGACACCTTTCTAGGAACAACCTTTTGTTGTTCAGGGTTAGTCGAGTTCAGGAAGCAGCAGAGGCAGAAAAGCAGAAGCTATGAAGTCACGTAACAGTGAAACTCTAGATGTTTGACTTCCTTCAGTTAGGAGTGGGTATCCATACCAGCGGATCCGTAACATTTATTATTCAGTAATGAATATTTCGCAGAAACCACAGAGAAACAGTGCTAACGTTAAGTGGATTCTGTTCATAGAGCTACTGCAGAACATACAGTATTTAAGCAAAACTCTATGAGTTGAATTGGGATCAGTCATGATTGAAGGAACCTCGCACACAGCTGCAGATTGACACCACCACTCACGGGAACTGGCGCCATCTATTGACAGTAAACAGTGATTGCATTGTGACCGGTTGTGACACACATGTCCACCAATGATAAAAGTCACAAATTCGGAGTTGTGACCGCCGCACATTGCCCAGACTGAGTCCTGGCAATTCAACATGTTGAATCGGCACGATTTCTGTCGGGACATCGTCAAGACTGAAAAATCTGGGTCGGGAACCGACGCACGTCAAGCTGGTTCCAGTTACGTTGAGTTGAGATGAGTCGCGTTTCTTTGTGTGCGGCCAGCCTAAGAGCGATTCAGATGACCCTTACGTCTGCCATCCTGTGGGCCCACCACCTGCAAGAAGGGTCGTAAAGGTCTGGTGCTGTGTGGTTTGGGTGGCAGCTGAAGGCAGGTGCCCGGGTGGTCCAATCCCTGGTTGCCTCGACTAGCTCCAACTCGGAGGAGGCCGTGGGGCAGACATAGGACACGCTGGAGGGACTATGTCTCTCGGCTGGCCTGGGAATGCCTGGGGACCCCCCAGAGGAGCCGGAGGAAGGGGCTGAGGAGAGGAAAGTCACATTTCCTTTCCAACCAGTCTCTTCAGCAGGTGATTTCACCAAATCCCTTCCCATTGATTGCTCTTCAGTGAAAACACCTGCTTTAATGAATGGCTGGCAAGAAAACGTGCAGTGTCTCGGCCCTTTGTGGCAATGATTGGACACCCCTGCCATAGAATGATATGTCTGTAGGAGATGTTTTTAAAACTGCAGAAAGGACACCCACAGCTGCAAAAAAGGTATCTTGATATGATCTTTTTTTTTATACCATGGAGGTTTGAAACATTTTAATTCACCAAACATTCTTGACGCCACACACAGTACACAGTACACAGTATGAGCAGCCATTGGACGAGCAGAAGTAAAAAAAGGAAATTCACACATTATCCTGAGGGAATCAGTGGGCACCATTGGATCCCAATGGTTTGACATCAATGCAATACAATAGTAGTTAATTTTACTTGGTGGTTGTATTTATAGGGAATACATTCAACTACTCAATTTTAGGAAAAGTCTCAAACTAAGGACTAGAGTGATTTATTAAAACAGAATAATGAATAACTGGCTAAATTTAACCTGCTGACTGTTCTAGAGTTCATAGCTCATGCTCATAATGTCACCCCAGTCTATTAATGATGACCTGTGCTACTAATATTCTCCAAAGATTTATGTTAACATGAAAACAAGGGTACACCTCATTATTAAAGTCAAACATGGAGGTTAGTTGGTTTCACCCTGTGCTACACCTTTGCATCCCTTCCAACCCCTGCTCACCGTTCAGCTCACCATATGCTGCACATCCTCTTTCATGCACTACCAGTTTACCCCCACATCCCTGAGAGTTATGCCCTACTCAAATGTACTGTGGTGTAGAGGGCTGAAACTCAGAGTCATTCATCATGCGGTAGCCTGCCCTCAGGTCTACAACCCCAGCAGAATATACTACGATAGGAGAGAAGTGGAGGGCGTTAAAAGGAAAAGGAAAGATGGAGGAGTACTTACATGTACCATGTGTGCTTCTGGATCTGTTCTAACTGTAAGAGACATGAGAAAGAAAAAATACACAGGGTCAGTCAAAGTAGGTATGATCATCTATCTCAAACAAAGAAAAGTGTGAGTTATCAAGAAAGAGTTAAGGATTTAGTCATCATTGACGGTATTGACCTTATGGAACCATGAAAACAGCGCAGTTGGGAGTAAATAATAAGGGCTTCAAATATTTATACGACCAGTGGGAACAAAACAGAAACAGAGCGAGGCAGTGAGAGGTGCAGAAGGAGTAAAATAAAGAGAGAGGTGATACCACTGAGCTATAGAGAAAATTATCTCCCTCACACACACTGCTAACCCTGCCAAGCCCTCTGGTCTAAAGGGAATCTCTCATTTTCATTCCCTTCCCATCTCTGTTACACACCTACTCTCAATACTGCTCTCGTCATGGCAATTTTAATGTGGCCAGTTTGTCATCAACACTGTCAACATGATCTTTAACCAGTAAAGGCAAAACAAAAACAGAAACTACCACTGACTAAGCAAAAGGTCAACCAAGTAAGACATCTGTAAGAAAAAAAAAAAAAAAACCACAGTGTTTTAACTGCCCACAGTGGAACGCAGAATCAATGTCACTGTTGGGACTTTTTAATTTGCTCCTGCTGTTGTTGTGGAACCACAGGAGATGCACATAGCAGTTCTAATTATTGTCACTTATTCAGATGCATATTTCTTGTGTATGTGTCTCCATTAAAGTAAATGTTTCCACCATCCCAGAGGACCCACCTCTGCACTTCAGCGCTGTCGAACATCTTCATGTGGTATTGGCACAATCACAGGGAAAAGAAGACTGCAGATACCGACCAAAGGTGACTACTTTCTGCTTCCACAGAGGTCATCGTATTGACAGAGACACCCTGCCTGTCAGATACAGGCCAGTGGGTGACCTACTCTATGCCACTTTTATTGAAAGCCTGGAGGCAAGAGACCGATATCACACGCAGGTTTGAAAGCGATGTGGTTTGAAATGCAGTATCACATCAATCAGTCTGTAAATGTGACCATACCCATTCCAGCTGCTTTCACTCAGACAGAGGGAATTCCTTCTGTAACACAGGTTTAGTTTGGTGTGTGTACACATGTGCAGCCAGGTATGTACTCTGTTATACACTCACTAATTAAGCATAGAGTAGCTGCAAGTAAAACAACATAAAAACCCAGGTTACAGCACTGCTATGGACTTTTTCATGGATTTACATACCAGTACTACAGAAAGACAAGAGTGAAAATGCTGGAAAATAATCATCATACATACATGATTACTTTTTACTGTTTTTGAACATGACTGTATTCTATTTTTTTTTTTTTTTTACCAGATGGCGTGGAACACTGAACTACATTCAGTTTTGATATTGTAAATTGGACCTTATTCTGAATGTAGCATTTTCTAACATGGCTCAACTTCATCTGTTTCCAAGGTGCATGAAGCAGGTAAGGAAAGTTTTTTTTACCTTTACTTTTCCAAGTAACAATAGAACCATCAAGATTGTTATGAACATAAAACAGCATAATGGGTCAAAACTACCCGGTCATCATTTCTACTACACAAAGATGTCCAACACTATTGTATTTTCTCCATATACAGTAGTAATGTTTCATGACTTTGTTTAATTGTCAGCTGTGTTTTGGTCTCTGGTTTTATAATTAAGAACACAATGCACTCTACATGAATAATAGTACAAATCAGTCTAAAATGACAGATTACTTGGGGCATAGTAAGTGTCTCTGTTCTACTGTGAACTGTTATAAGCAGAGGGCAATAACCAGAGCTGTTCAGTGAGGCCAATACAGAAGTAACTTTAAGTTGTAATCCCACCACTTAGCTGCTGGGGACCCGATCGTCCGGTTCCAAGAAGCTTTTTTCCCATAAAGATATGCTGGACCTCCATCTAAAAATACTAAGCGAATAAATTTTTTTCATGAGTCATCATGGTCTCAAATGTTTTATTTGGACCCTTTAATAAGTATTGTGATGGTCCATCTTTAACTTTTTGCTGTGTTATTAAGATATTATTGCAAATAATCCAACAAATCATTGCCGTGATGGAGTTTGATTGCCATGTCACTATAGTAACAGCTCGCTAGCAAAGTCGGACCGATTCGGACTTTTATTCAATATGTTCATAGTTATACATGACATACACTCAACTGTAGCTGTGGGTAAGTGTTTACACTAACAACACCATAATATGACTTTGTTTGACACTGCGAGGTGAAATTTTACCGCATCAGTAAGCTATCGGCTAATATTAGCTTTCCCACAAATTCCCTGACATGAACGCTTTGTAAGCCCCGCTGCCATTCGTCCAAATATGTTTTTGGCTCCAACATGCCGTCCGGGAAGTGACAACTCAACTGGCCTCAAAACGGCCCTTCAGAAACTAATGGGTGACGTCATGGTTACTTTGTCCAGTAATATATACCCATGACCCATGAAGAAAATTCATTCGCTTAGTATTTTCAGATAGAAGTCCAATGTATCTCTATGGGAAAAAAGCTTCTTGGAGCTGGACGATCGATTCCCCAGTGGCCAAGCGGTGGGATTGCAATGTAAAGTTACTTCCGCATTGGCCTCACTGAACAGCCCTGGTCATTGCCCCCTGAAGACAACACAACTTTAGGAAACATCAAATACTGGGGGCTATTTTATTTCAATGGAAAAATGTGTACAATTGACATGGTGGCCATTCTAGCATTTGGAATATGTCCATATATTCAGGTTTTACAAGCACATAGAATGCACTAAGAGTATGCCTCTGAAATGGGGTTTATATATTCTTGTGTGTGCAATATACACAAGAGGGGGTACAGACCTAAAGCAAAGGTTCACATTTCTTTTTGGAAGGAGAAATGCTTACCGTATTTTCCGGACTATACGTCACTCCTCAGTATAAGTCGCACAAGCCAAAAAATGCATAGTGCAGAAGAAAAAAAAAAAATGTATAGTCGCACTGGACTATACTTCACATTTTTGGAGGGAAATTTATTTTTCAAAATCCGACAACAAGAACAGACATTTCATCTTGAAAGGCAAGTTACAGTAATAATAGAATAGAGAACAACCAACTGAATAGGTGTCTCGTATGTTAACGTAATATATTAACAGTTAATCACATAACTATAGCACAAAGAACATAATCTAACAAGTTCACCAAACTCACAATCTCACTCCTAATCGCTTAATCCTTTAAATTCTTCATCTTTGATGTTGCTTCTGAACAACTCCGGAGGTAGACAGAGCACCGCTTCCTCTTCTGCACAGCTGTCATCAGACTCAGCATCAGTTCCATTTCCAATTATTCCGGCCTTTCTGAATCCCGACAGGACGGTTCCGTTTGTCACTCAAGTCCATGCCTTGTCGATCCATCCGATGACTTGCTGGAAAGTTGCATGGCGCATCCTCCCAGTTGCTGTGAAGCTGTGCTTTCAGTGTGAAAATAACTAAAAATGTTTTAATAATATATAAGTCGCACCTGGAATACATTGCACCCCTAGCCAGACGATGAAAGAAAGCGTGACGTGCAGTCCGTAAAATACGGTATTCTGAGGCCTTCAGATATTTAAAATATTCAGAAATTTTTTGATAACAGGTTATTGGAAATGAACAATTATTTTAATACCAGTTATTTCAGGAGGGTAGTAGCAATGAAAGCAGGTGTGTGATTGCATGGTCAAAGTCTACCACCAGTGAAAAACTACTGTACATACAACTGCATGAAATGACATTTTTTTGTAGAATACTGATTTGATTTTCACGTATGGCTTAATAGGAATATCGTCTTTTTTTGGAATAATGGTAATAAAACCATTTCACGTAAAAAATGTCAATTTTGTCAGTGTTTCTTTTTGTCTGTCTGGAATATTGTGTTCACTGCTAAATTTTCAATATTATAATGCTGTGTTCAGGCCAGAACAGGCCATTGAAAGTGCGTCCCATAAGCATAAGTGCATGCAAAGCATTTTCTGCAGCACGCCATATGACGATGAAAGGCACAGAGCCCTGGAAAAAATCTCCACTTCGATTGGATGGTGAAAGTCACTACAAGGCCATAGAAGTTCAATATGGAGAATAATTGTTTTTGTCAAAAACAACTGCAGTATGTTATTTCTGAGAAAGGTCAATTCAATTCAATACTTACAAAGACCCACAAAAACACACTTCCTCTCTTTTCATTCCAGGAAACCTCATACTTCATCTACGGTGTACCCATAAGTGTAATATGCCTGTGTGAGGAACTGCTCTTTAATATAATAAAGGTAGCCAATCCTCTTCATTAGCCAGGGATCACAAGGAGGCAGATCTTTCCTGGATGTCTGTGTTCATTTGAATAGTGAAGATGAGATGACTATGTTGAGGTGGCTGGCCCAGTTGCCTCCAGGGCCCCAAACTACACAGACAGGAAATGAAGAGACTGGCTTTTATTACGCTAAACCCCTAAAGCCTGGATACATTCACTCACACACAGAGTCTGAGGGGCCTTAGCTCTGTGCATCTACTTACAAAATCTAATTAACAGAAGCTGGCAAGACACATAATAAACCACAGATATCAAAAAGTACTGTCAATATTAATACAAAAAAACATACTCCCTTGCAATGTCATGGCCACCTTTGCATGTCTCTGTCCTGTCTTTGACAAGGCCGTCAAGACTAAGCTCGAATAACGCCAAACTAACAGGGCTATTTGACATTCTGAGGGCTTGCACTACATCCCCAGAGTTCGGTTTGGAGCCTTCATGCAGGAAAGCAAGGTGGACAGGTAGCATATTCTCTCTCAGCAGCTCGGTCAGTGTGTAACCCTTTGTCGAGGACAGTGCTGGAGGCTGCTGGACGTATCTGGGGAATCTCAGGGTGACCTCTCCTCATCAGGCGGAGAAAAGAGAAAAATAAGTGTATACAGCATACAAAAGACGTGAGAAACCAGTCTGAAATGAAGTATTTGTTTGGGTTATAAATCTGTGTCTTTCCCAGTGTAAACTGTTAAAAATGACTTGCCCGAGTTCATTCGGATCACATACAAACAGTGGTGTTGCTTAGTTTATTCATTTGAATAATTTGCTTATTTTTCGCCATTTTTGTATTTAGTTGATTTTTTTTCTTTTCTTTCTTTTTTTTTTTTTTTTTTAAATTTTGAATATTTGTACTCTGACTGACTGAGTTGTATCAAAAATGTAGCTGACTATATCTGCATACAAATAAATTATGTATAGGAGAATATTACAAATCTGTGAGTGGCAAAATATGTGAACCTTCATCAGTATTTGGTTTGACCCCATTGTGCAGCAATAAGTGCAGCTAAACATTTATGGTACATGTTGATCACTGCTGCGTGTCGGCTTGGATAAATTCCTCCACTAGAACTGCTTGGTTTAAGGTCAGGACATTGACCTAACCATTCCAAAATATTAACTTTGTTCTCTTTAACCATTCTTTGCTAAAACAACTCGTATGTTTAGGATCGTTGTCTTGCTGCATGACCCATGTCTTCTTTAGATTTAGTTACAGACACATCTTAACATTTCCCTTTAGAAATTGCTGGTGTAATTCAGAATTCAGTGTCCTGGCCCAAACCATGATAATGCCACGGGCTGTGACTATATTTGACCCATTGGCTGTTCTAGTATTAAATCTGTTGTAGTGATTTGAATGTTTTTAATGGTGTCTCTCACGTTTGGATGGATTAGATAGCAGAAATATTATGAAATGACAATGGCTGCTTTCACAACTTCTGCTTACTGCCATGTTCGGGAAACGTCACCAGATTAATTCCAGAAGACAACCAGAGACCCTGGAGCGTTAAGATTTGGCTAGTGCATGTTAGTCTCCGTTTTCTCATTTCATTCGCATTTTACTTTCAGATGATACATAAGGCAACACCACCCCTCCCTGCAGTGAGCTGATGTCCTTTCTGAGATCTTTCACCACCATAATTATTTACATTTCCCCATTGTTCATGTCTGTCTGTTATCCCAACTCTCTGCCCTTCACATTTCTCTGCTCTTACACTCTCCTCCAGCCACCTTGCCAAGGTGATCAGTTGCTGTACATAAAGGGGCTAGCATTGTTACGAATACACAAAGCAGTGCAGATGAGAGCATACAAACAGCGGTCCCCTCCTGAATTCACACCCTGTACTTTAGATAGAACTCAAACAGAATCGGGGATGAGGCAAAGACATTTGGTACACAAGAAGAAAAAACAAACACACAATGACTGGCTTTGTAGAGTCAAGTTGATTTTTAAAACTTAGGTTTGAATGTGTATCTGCACCAGCATCTTGCTCTCCTCACAGATTATTACAAATTTCCATAGTGTGCAGTAAATCGGCAAAATAACAACTTTCCTTTTTAGCCCTGACCTGATATGTCTGTTTTTCCTCAAAAATGCTGGTGTAAATAACATTTTAATGTGTTTTGTTGCTTCACAACATCATTAGTGAAGACCACTGATTATAGACTGCATGAATATGAAGTCTTCAAGGCAGATTTAATTTGAATCTTTATTGAGCCACTGGGAATATATGACTTGTGCATCATAAGGTGCAAAGAGCAATGTATACATAGTTGTGCATTCCACACTGTGCATAATACTATACAACACAATTGCAGTGATTCATGACACCAATTATATTTATGCTAACATGGCTTATAAATCAGTGCAATCTTCATTTCAAAACTGTGCCTTCAAAACTAACAGAAAGGCATTGGATGTTGAGTCTTTGTCATGCAAACATCTGTTTATTGATGCGTGGAGATCAGAAATGATTTGCAGCAATGTTCATCACAAAAACATTTGACATAACTGAAATAAAGCCAAAGTGCAGGATGAAAACACATGTTTATATTGAAACAGCTACAGACCATCCCAACAAAAGACACAAGCAATGCTGTAATATTAATATTTTTTTCTGCTGGAACTTAAAGCTGTGTAGGCAAAAAAAAAAAAAAAAATGGATTGCACACCTCTCTGCAGCCCTCTCCTCTCTGCCCAAATCAAAAGACTAATATATAGATGATGTATATATATATAAAGAGAAGCCACTTTTCCAAACTTCCTTTTGCAATTGATGATAAAAATGGAGAAGTTACAGTACATTCTTACAATCAATTTTTAAAATGAACTGACCGTTAATCTTTTAGAGGCATCAACTTCAATCATTCCACGGAGAAGGTTCTGACAGTCTGGAGGAATGAAGTGAGGCATGTGAAATACTCCTAACTTCACCTTTTCCAGCAGATTCCTCAAGTTGTCATCATCAAATGGCAAAGCACCCTGAGGAGATATAGGGACGAAGCAGAATGTGAGGAAACAAAACAAAAATGGTGAAGAAGCTGACTGAATAGAAGGGGATTGTTTGTGTTCTTCTAATGTCAGTATTAGAGTAGAAAATAAGGGCTTAAAAATGGTGCAAATGACAACCTTGCCACATTTTGAGTCTTAAACCTGCAAGACTTAAAGAGCTTCCTCAACTTATTCAACTCACTAATTAGAGCATTTTGCCCTCAGCCGCGCAAAATAAATAATAAACAGCGGCAAGCAGAAAACAAGGCTTTTCTAATAATTACCCAGCTTTCTCATTTACCTCTTTCATTTAGCATTCTCTCATCAGAGTAATTTATCAGAGCAGGTTGACACCTCACAGATGTGGCTGTTTGATGAATGACAACCTCCACCAGAAGACAAGATAGAGGGGGTGAGAAAGCAGAGACGAGTAAAAAAGATGGAAAGAAGGGCTGAGAAACGCAGAGGGGAAGAGAAAAACAGGGCAGGATTCTGTAACAGATGATCTGAGCATAGCCTAACTGCTGGGGAGTATCCATGTCTCCAACAATCAGACAAATGGTTATCTTGCAGCCAGACAGCAGGACGAAAGAGGAAAAAAGACAGGATTCATCTGCAGTCAAACAGCAACGAGGAAAAACTTTTGTTTGGAGTGAGACAGAGTACAGACAGTGGGGAAAATGGTAAATAGCATCCGCTTTATGCAACACAAGAGTGTCCTTAGCACAAGTACCGAAATGGGCATACACTCAATGAGATAGGGCATGAGGGAGAAAGAGGTAAAAACAAAGACAAATACACAGGGCCTGTGGCCAGAAGTTGGCCTGTCAGCACTGGTATTTATTTTAGGCTCTCTTCTTTCAGTTTGCCTGGATGAATTATTCATGGAGTAAGAGTGTGTAGGAACTACAGTACAGATGTTGATGAAACAAAGCTTCAGGGCTGCACAGCTAGGGAACCACAGAGATAATGTAGCTTGAGAATAGACCTGATTATGGATACAGCATTGTGTGTGGATACATGATAATGAATAAAAAGATGCTTCTTTGCTCTGATCTTCCATTGTGCAGAATGATCAGCTCGAGGGGGCTCTTTAATGTTCTCCATAATACCTTTTAAATGTTCAGACTGGGAGTTTACAATCCTGAGTTCATATTTGAGGTCATCCTCAAATATGAACAACAGCATCATCCTCTCTTTCCACTAAGGTCAACCTCAGTCAATAGCTGAAGTGCACAATCAAGTTTGTCATGTCACACAGTTCACGCTCTTTGGACTGAATCACATGAGGTTCAAGAATAAGACACACTGGTGACTATCAAGAGAAGGAAACTTTTATGGATTATTTTATACTTTATATGAATCAAATCACCATTACTTAGTAAAGAACAAGTGGACACTCACCACCAACAGGGCAAAAAGGATGACCCCACAGCTCCAGACGTCTGCTTTCCTCCCATCATACTTCTCTCCCTGAGGAAAAGAGTGTGCTTGTTAGCAGGTTTGATCATCATGAGTGTTAGGGATGGTGAATTTAAGGAGGAGTCCTATGAAGAAGGGACTGTGAAAAAACTAGGAGGGCAATTAAAACGATAAATCAAATTATGAGACTCACTCTGATGACTTCTGGACAGGCGTAGTGTGGAGATCTGTTGGACAGGCAGAAACAATGCAAAAATAAAAGAGAAGAACTAACAAAGAACAAAAAGTGCTTAAGTACTTTCACACAGTGCCTCTCTTCCTAAACTTATCCTATTGTAATACTGTACTTTAAGATGCAGATATAAAATCATGACACAGCAGGCATACAATTCTGTATAAAAATGTGGACGGAACAATTTAATTGAACAATAAATGTCTCGAGTGAACATAGATCAAGATGTGCTTTGAGAGTTTAGACATCCTCCGGGTGTTTGGATGTCCTCCTGTGTGCTCATTCAAGGGCATCCTCTCACAGCAGACAGTGAACAGACCCACTAATCTTTACAGCACCTGGATAGGTTGACAGTACACCCAATGACTAGATAGACGACTGGATTGCCATCAATATCGTATGAAGATTTATGGAGCTACCTTGCAACGGCAGATTCATAAGGCAATTGCTATGGATGAGCGGAGCTGTGCGAAGTGACTTGTTACCCTCCAAACCCAGAGTGGCACTTTCAATGTACTTTGACTGTGCTAGGATGCTGAAGTCAGTATCTTGAATTCAAATAAGGCGCTAATGAACTATGCAAGCTTTTAATTCCTTGATGTTTCTTGGTCTCTCTGATGTGACAGCATAGACAAAACAAATTAGACACTTATCTCCTTTGGCTTTGTGAAATGTCCTCCACCTCTTCTCGGCACTCAGCCCCACCTAATAGCAGAGTATTTGGCTCTAATGAGAGTTTATCTGAGGCCTGTAAACATGGTGCCCATTAGTTTAGTTGCCGTCTTATGTACTCATGAATACTATCCCTGACGGCCTTGCTTCCTTGGGCTGTCAAAATACTAGCCAATAACAAACACTGCCACCATGTCAAGGAGGAAGTTCAAACGAGAGCCTATGCAAATACGGCCTTCCTGATTGCATGTGTCATAGTGCATTATGCAGATGAATGAGGAATAAAAGAAAAAAGGCTGAGGTTTGTGCTAGTTGCGCCTCATCAGTGGCTGAACACATAAACCACAGATGGAACCGGCATGAATATAAACAAATTACTTGCAGATACTCAGTGGTAGGAGGCTGAACAAAGTATTTCAGTTTTCTGTTTGAGCTGAATCTTAATGTATCAGTGATAGGATCCTAAATTAAATCAGTCAGCCACAGCGGCATTTTCAAAAGACACACTCCTACTGGCACCTAATTTAAGTGTTGAATCTTATTCCATTAAAATTGGTACTGCACATGGCACACCTGAAATATATAGCCGCTTTATCATTTTCCGTATTGAAATCCTTCAAAACAGTGGCACTTTTTTCAACATCCTGTATGCTGCTTGAAACAAATCTATTTCAGTCGACAACCCATGAGTAGGGCCCTTCTATCCTGCTGAATTCCACCTGTGCTTAATGGTGCAATTTAATTGCACGAAGAAAATAATGTTCAGACTGTACTATTTGCATCTTCACTCACCAGATTAATATTCAGTTCACAAAGGGACACTCAGACTTCATGAATATGATATCATGATAAAAAATATCCTGCTACTCACAGCAGCAGCACAGATCACAGACAAGGATACTAAAGATAAATAGAAAGCAATAAGAGCCACTTCCTTCTGACCACTGTGAAAAATGTAGTCTTTTGAGGAACAGTTGTGCGTGGGCTGACACAACATCAGTCTTTTCTCGCTATTTGCTAAAGCTCATTTACTCTCTCAACCCAACATCAGTGATCACAGAGTGAGTGCACAGAGTTCACATAAATAAAAACAGATGACATGACCTGTGAGAAATGTGTCTATATAGCTGAGGCCAAAAAATAACATTACAGTGAAACAAGATGCTGCTCTAAGTAACTCTATTACATGAGTTCAGATTGCATTCAAGCTTTGGACAGTGCTGAAGCAGGAAAAATGCATGAGAAGTAGGATTTATGCATCTACACTGAAAAGGCTTATCTGTCAGAAAACAGATACCAGGGCCAGAAACGTTCATCAAAGCCAAAGCTGGAACATACATCCAAGAATTTACTATAACATTACCATACACTGTGCAACGTACAGTGTGCGATATAACGAGGTTATGAGATGAGCTGAATTCCTTTAAGGACAGAGATAGCAGCAAGATGAAATTGAGAACCTAAACTATTGCATGCAAATTTACTTCGGCACTTCTTTTTCACCTAAATTTAAGCAATGTCATACAGCATACAAGATAATTTCCTTTCATTCATCAGTGCAACAGAGCTAATCAAACAGCACTGATGAACTCACAGCTGGGCCGTTGGAGAAAAGACAGATGGAGAGCGGGCCTCCATGTATGTGTGTTCGTGGATCTAGATTGCTATGTGCTTGTCAATGCCTCTGCTCATCACACTGTATACATCTATATGTATTAATTTATGTGCTCCCAGTCTTTCCTACTCTACCTGGGGCGAGTTGCATCTTCACTCAGCTCCATTACCCGTGGCAAATAGAATACATTTGTGTCAGACTGTTGCATAGTGAGAGGGGGGCAGATAAATGTGTTTAATTAAAAACTGTCATATCTACACTTAGAGATGGGACAGCCAGAAGAGCATGAATAATCAATAACCACACATACAGTACTGTATTTGGCACATCCACATGCATTAGGCACTGGCATTTAGGCACACAATCACATACGGTGCTCACTCACACATTTATGTTAGGCACACATAGAAGCAGAAAAGGAAACTGTGATGGAGCCTAGAGTGGAACACAAACAGAACTACGTTCCGTGGTTGCGTGCAAGAGTGTGTGTTTGTGTGTCTGAGAGACTGGCTGTTCTGTTCCCATCTGCAACAAGTGCCTTTAGCACTTTTTAAATGTACACAGGGGACTAAGCAGATGCACTGCACCTGGATTAGAACTGCTCAGACTGAAAGTCGAATACCATCAAATACAGATACAGATATGTCTACAGCAAAAGCTGAGTAACAACTGTTGCATTCCCTGGTTTTTCTAGGAAACTAAAACAGTTGTGTATGGTTATCTCGGCTGCAGAACAACACAACTGTGCAAAATTTCTTGCAGATAGCTATGTGCACAGCTGGCCTAATTTCTACAGAGGAGTCGCTCAGGCACTGTGCTACTGTTGGCAAAAAATTATGCAACAGTTCCAAATGGAAATCTGCGAGAGTGCTCTGCATTGAGTGTAGAGACTGAGACAGATAGACTGACAGAGAGACAACCAAGCATGCAGAGACAAAAGGTCTTAGAGGTCGGGGATGAACTAAGCCTCACTAGAGCTGGGTGTGCATGTGGGTTTACGGAATTGTGTATATGCCAGCATGTGTAATTTAAATTGCAGCTGATTTGGAGGCATAATCTGGATAGAATCAGGTCGGAGCTGTGGGCAGATGTCAGCGGACCGCACTATCTTTTGCCTCAGCACGGAGTGTCTGGCAAAGCAAAGTTTCTCATCAAGTAGGGCAGGATAATATAGCCAAAATCTACTACTGTGGTATATGTTGTTTTAAGTCACAGTAACGGCATACACAATACTGTACAGTGATTATTCTGCAAATTCAATTAAGACATGCTTTTGTTTATAACATACCACAGTGCACTGACGCATTTGATTTCTTTCTTAATTAATTTACTTAATTCACACCACCAAATGAGATAACTCGCTACCTCACGTTAAGAACATGCCTCGTTGTCTTTCTGCTCAAATCATTGTACATTGTGAGCTTGATTTGAAAGATCATGAGTGAATCACTACATCTCACAAAATCACCCAGGAATATATCCATGTTCTGTCCCAAATATACAGCAGAGACTCTTCAAATGTTCAGATGTGTTCAGTAGAGCTGTCACTTTTAAATAAAGTGTCAGTTTTATGTTAAAACATTTCTTCTCTTTGAAATTGTTACCAACAACTCACAAATCCTAGACACTGTTCAGTACACTTCAGGGTTAAATAAATGTGCTTCTAGAAATAAGAGCTTTCCTATAGTCCTCTTTCTAATGCACTCCCCCTACTTTGAAAGTGACTTTTGCTGCAAGCAAATTCATTGCGGTCGTTGTGGGATTGATGGGCCTAGCGTGGTCGTGACTGCTAGATCATAAACCTAGCATCAGATATGAGGAGACAGAGCAGTAATGTGTGGCCATGGCCCTGGCCCTGCTCACAGCCAGACATCACACTCAGAGAGACACCAGCCATCTCTCCTCACGAGATCAACACCACGGGACAACGAAGGCTTTGAGAACACGGCACCTTGCAGAGGGTTTGATAGCTTCAATCATAGTCTTCTGTGGCTTCTTCTATTTTCTCCTTTATTTGTCTGTGAAGATTCTCAGTCATCCAGGTCATAGTATCCAAGGCGTGTGGTTTTTCTTCCATCGACTGGACTGTAAATTTGGTTGAAGACGTTTCGCCGCCCATCCGGGAAGCTTCTTCAGCTCTGAAGAACCACCCAGTTCTGAAGAACTGAAGAAGCTTCCCG
>JAQQAE010004982.1:0-18131 GCA_029823295.1 Pseudamia nigra | reverse complement strand
ATATAAAGGCATACAAAGCTTAATATATATATGTACATTGAGGAAAATGATAATACATGTATTCTTAACTCTAACACACAGGATGTGGACTGTGCTTTGCTCACAGAGCCAAGCTGTTGACAGATACTGCTCTCCACATTTTGGGACTATCACCTGCCAAGTTTACTGTTTTAATTACATTCCAGAAAACTGGGAGGTTGGACTTTTCCCACTTTCCTCAAAGCTTTCCAAGCAAACAAAGTCAGGTGTAAACAAAATTCAGGGCTGACCAAGATAAGCTGATGTTTGTTGTATTTTTGAAGACATACACAAAGAAGTCTGAGGAGGAAAGAATAGAGTATGAATCTTAATGTAAACTTCTGTGTGTTTAAAAGAGAGAGAAAAAAACAATTTGATATGATTTACTGATGATTCCCCCACTCTCCTGAAGACTTTCTATCACTGCTCTATAGAAAGCATGCTGACCTATTCCGTCCTGGCATGGTTTGGAAACTGTTCAGAGGCAGACAGGGCAGCTATCCAGAGGGTGGTCAACACAGCAAGAAAAACCATCTGACACTCTCTCTCTCTCTCTCCCTGCCCTGAAAGACATCTACAGGTCACACAGCCACAGCAGGGCCTGCAGAATCATCAGCAACAATACTCACCCTTTCCATCACATTTTTGCATTGCTGCCCTCCGGAAGGCGCTACAGGGCCCTGAAGTGCTGTGCCACATGTCTGAGGAATAGCTTTTACACCTCAGCAGCCCAAGAACTTCATTCTCACCTTCTTATCCCGCTGCCCCCACTTCCACCACCTGAATAGCCTTTGGACTTGTTTTTTGTGAGGAACTGTGTGAAATCACTGAAATACTCATTTAATGTCTTGATGCACTTCAAGTATTGTCTTGATATTACTGTACATAGTCTTTTCATATTACTATATTATTATATTATTTTATTATAGTATGTCTGATGTGTGTGTGAATGAGGAGAGCGACTTAAATTTTGTTGTATTGTTTTCAGTGCAATGACAATAAAGACATTCCATTCCATGATCATTGGAATTAGAATCTCCCGGAAGTTATTTTAATCATCATAAAATGAATCATTGTGTTTTTGTTACCTTCATGTTATAAAGCTACTCACTACTTGAATAGTTTTTATGAGATACATTTTACTTTCGGTTAAATACTTATACAGTATTTATGAGTACTTCTACTTTGACTTGCATCAATATAATTATAAAGTAATAATACTTTTACCTGAGTACTGTTTCTCTTCACTTTACCCACCCCGATGATGCAGGTAAACCAATGTGGATCAGTAGCCATGTTGCTACGAAAACTAAGCAGGCAAACCAAATGCACACAGGCTTACACATTTTTACTATAAAATAGTAGCTTGAATGTGAATGTACTGTAATGGTGTTTGGAAGATGAAGAAAATAGAGAGCATTAGGGAAGATGGAGCACTGTAAAGGGTTTGACCAAACAGATTGTGCTTCGTGGATGCTCTTACTGAAGCATGAAACCTCAACATCAAACAAGTGTAAATATGTCGCAAAATGAGATGAGAAAAAGCACAAAAAAATGCTGATGAGGGACAGATGGTTAAAAGGACAGTGAAGATGATACTCTCTTCCTGCCAAATACTCAATTATGATTCATGTCAGATGAATCAGGACCGCGACTGTCAATCACATGTATTTATAATGCTAAATAACTATAGTGAACAGAAAGATGGAATTTGGAACATAGTCCTTCTCAAAAAAATCACATTTCAGAAAACAATTTATTGGATGTCTGAGGTTTTAGTTTGGTCAAAGTTTCACTGAATAACAAGGAGGGATGGGACTGGTTGCCTGTACCGCCACCTGCCACCAGGGGGAGATCAATACATTTTCTCTTCAATTTTCAAGTGGTTCTCACTATGTCCATCTTTTGACTCAAACAAATGGAGGTAAGGCAGGGGTGGGGCAGTTGCTGCTGTCTGTCTGTCAGTGTTCTAACTCAGAAACAGCTTGGCGTGGGCTCGCATCTGCCAAGTACAATTCCCGTTACAGTCTGTGATTCAGAGCTGCTGTGTAAACATGATAATGCAACGTGGCAGACTCAAATAGTGACCAGCTCCCTCTACACATGTTGCGTTCTATAGTATATTATGAGGAAATAAAACAGGTCTTAGTTTCAGCTTATTATACCAACGTTCTTACTCCCATGCCATCATATATTGCCGCTTGGACATGTCCCCAAGTTGTCACATACACACAGTGGCCAAATATGTTCATTGTTATATAATAAAGAGGGAAAGCCTGACAGACATGGAGACCATCACTATGGTAACTATGCACCATTGTTACCAATTTCACTCAGATGTTTTTCCATAAAAGCTACTTTCTGAATGATAGGAAGGAGTAGTTGATGTGAGGAGGGTTCCTTATGGTTAGGGAAAGGTGTAAGGGTGAGGATTATGGTTTGTTCCGTTTACCTCAGAACTTGGAAGGTGGAACTCGGAGTGAACTCTGAGCTGATCGTGTTCCAGCAGCAAAGTTGGAAAAATATGGATGCGTGCCACAGAACTGGCTCATTTGAAACACAGACAACTTCCAAACACATGGGCATACTTCATGATTACAACTGTAGAGTACAGAGCAAAAAGATGCAGTGGATAAAAAAGAATGGTACTATATGTATGACTGATGTCATCATTATCATCATCATAGGCAATAAACAAAACTAGATTAGAACAAGCAATGGCATAAAGCAATGTGAAAGAATGTTTGATGATGGTCGGAGAGGCCGTTGGCACAGCTTGGTAGCCGTCAGTCTGCCTCAGGGCAGGCGTGGTTACTGATGTATCTTACCACTACCAGTGTGACTGTGGAGTGAATAAATAAAGGATTCAGTATGAGCACTTTGTGGGTCTTGAAAAGCACTATATAAATCTAGTCCATTACTATGATTAACACTGATGCAGGACAAATGTTTGTAGCTGGATGAAGTAAGTCTGTTTGTTGATGTGTGGAGGCTTCTGGATATGGATTTTCACCTGCCTGGTGCAGATGCATGCATGGGAAGAGAAGGCTGAATTGTGAAAGTAACAACTCCCTCTACTGTGCTTGTGTGTTGTCTGTTGCTCTGGTGCGTACAGTACTTTGCATTTGCCGTGCATCGACTGGGCATGGCCTGGCAGGTGGCGTTGTCTGCTTCTGTCCGTCCGAGGTGGATGTGCAGAAGGTATACAGGACTGCCCTACAGGTCTGTCTCACTGGCTCTTACCCTGACTTGCTTCAGCCACATTGTTTTTACACCAGACAGCATTGATTACACCATATTTCCATTCATCCGGAAAGAGCTGGCAAGATGAATTAGTTTTCTGCTTTTGCACCACACAAACTACTTTTTCTTAGCATGTTTGTGTGCTTCCCATATTTGTTGCCAGTTGGTAACCAACCCTGCAACCTCACCATCAGAGCTCACTAGATATTTCTTATGCAACATGTTTTTCTTAACCTTATATTTCTGGTATCATCTCGTCTGCTATTACAGAATATTTTGATGGCATCCACTGACATTAATTTATAATTTACCAGTGCATTTGCAATTGCACTGTGTACTCAACATCTGAAACCCGTAAAATGCAGATCACACAAGGTAACCCATATCAGCACAGCAGAGAATCTTACAAACTCGACAAAGTGCAGTTTCCCATTTTAATGGACACTGAGTTGGGTAGACACAAAATAGCAAGAAAATAAGGTGGGTTCATTTCAACTGTTAATTTTAATTGCCCTGTTTGTCAGAAATAAGTCTACATCACTCAAAAGATGGTTCTGGCAGTGATAAGGGGACTGGAGTTCAAATGCAAAACCTTACAGGTACCAGACAAATAATCCAAAGTGTTTACCTCTATGCTAAGCAGTCTTCTTTTTATCAGCTCTAGCAATTATCCACAGTGTGATCGCAGCCTGACTGCGAGGCCTGTCTCTGCAGCATAATAAGTCTGAGTAAGTGAAAAGTAGTTTGTTGTGAACCTCTCAAATGTCGTCTGCTGAGATGGCAGGCAGCGCAGATTTACTCTTCATCATCTGTGTGAATGCTTAGAACATTAAACTGGGCATTCTGTCAGTGTTAGCACATTTGTAGGTTTAGCGCTTGTTACGTTGACAAAAACTAGGGCGCAAACGGATTAAAACGGGGACTTTTTTTTCATACTGTCATGTCATTTTAATTTGCTCAAAAATTTGGGAAGAGTTTGCAGCAGAGGAGGGATTAATCCAGAAGTGGGAAGTGCAAAGAGCAAAAACTTCTTTTCAGCAATAATACACTGATAATAATTGTTTTGAAGCTGATCCATAGTCAGTGGACAACTGCATTATATTTACAGCCGATTCGACAGTAGAAATTGTATGAACCCACATGTTGAGCACTACAAGTATTATGATTTAAATGATGGAAGCAACACATTGCAATAAATCAAAATAAACCAATAAAAGATCAGATTACTAGAAGAACTAAGGACAATAACAAAAAAACTAGACAATTAACAAAATAAGCAAAACAATGAACAGAATTAAGGCTAAATTGAACAAAATAATCCAGAAAACCAACAAAATAATCAGGAAATGAACTAAAATTTACAAAAATGAAACAAAAATAATATATTTGCATTGTGACAATGATTTTTAAAAAAAAAAAAAAGGAATCAATGAAATGAAGAAAATAATCAACAAAATGAATAAAAATAAAACCAGATGAAAAATGAGCAAAACTATGAAACAAAATCACAAAAAGTAGACAAAACAACCCGTGAAATTAACAAAACTGCAAAGATGAATAAAACAACATTTACAAACACAGGAAGAAATAAACAAAGTAATCAAAAAATAATGATTTTCACTGTGTGTCTCTTGCCATAATAATTTGTACAGTAGTTGTAGTAGCACTAATAGGGCTGTATTACCCACCCTTCCTCTGCACAAAACAACTGATGGTTAAAAGCACATTATAGGTGCAGTTGGAAACTTCAGGAAAATCTAGCACTTTGTCCACACAGAAACAAAAATGGTATTTTTTGTCGTTTTAAAAAAGTTTTCTGTAAAGACAGCATTGTCTTAGGAAATGAATGTCCACATGGGACCACTGAAAACACCAAAAACATTGAAGTGTACATGCCAGCCCTGTAAGTGTGGCTGTAACACTGCCACATAAACACACTAAAAAGAGAAGAAGGCATGGAGCATGAGTATGAGTATGTCGCTAACGTAAGCAAGGAGCGAGGAACATGTGTCGCATGCTGTTTCCATGTCCACGTGTTGCTCCGTGGTAGAACAGGAGCTGAACATTTTGCTGTTAAAGCCATAACAAGCTCAGTAGCTTCTGCAGCACAAACACAACGCTGTAATCCACTGGCGCCGCTGTTGTTGGCTACATGTGGTGCTAAGGTAAGTATCCCTGACAGACTGCCCTCCCCCCCCCAGAGTGTGGTGGCTACAGAAAGGTGGTAGACGGAGACACACACCCTGTTACAAAATGTTTCCCCTTGATAACTTTTGGTAGGAAGGACAAATCTTCTTCAAAGTCACCCAGGATATTGGATATACTCTGAAGTATAACTCCCATTCCACATCTATGCCGCATTCCAGGGGATTTAGGTTCAAATTCTTGCTGGCACCACACCTCACCGAGTGAGCACACTTTGGGAACCAGCTTCAAAAAGTAGCGTTTTCGGCCTTCCAAATCACCAGCTCCTTGAGGACGGAACGTCTATATGGTAAAGAACTTTGTTTCCAGGTGGATGGCCTCCAGGACCTAGTCTGAAAATTTTAACACCTACAGCTCTCGTTCTCCAGCCCCTCTTTCTCCTCAGCCCAGTCACCTCAACAATGCACCATTCAGTGTACGAATACAATCACCAGAGCAGCTGCAGACATCACAAACATATCTGAGTAAGACGAACAGCCACAAAACTTCTTTAAACCATACTCATCAATGTAATTAGTGTGAGAAATAAACCTAACATAAGTCTAATTGCATGATTTCTGGTTATGAATCAGGTTATGGATCCTCCGCAGACAGTGTTCTGACGCGGGCTCTGGCAAAATAATGCACAGCATGAACAAAATAATAAGGAAATCACAAAAATGACTACATTAATAAATCAGCCTGATGAAAATGAGTAGAACATGTAGAAAATAGCCAAGTAAATACGTAAATAAAAAACAAAAACAAACAGAAATAAGCCAAATACGTTATGAAAATGTGGATAATAACTAAATTCCTCAATGGTAGGAGCATAATACAAACATTTTAACAGGACACAGAGCATAAATGAGTAAAAAAAAGCACAAGCGGAGGGAGGAGATGACATCATGACCTGAAAATAAAACTTGTAATATCTATAACACTATACGAGCACAAACGAAACTTAAAACAACACAAATCAGCACAAATAAAGCACTAATGAACAAGACCATTTTGGGTCAATTTGAAGCAAATGGGGGGTTGGGTGACCTCAGAATGACCTATAAAATAATCTTTAATAACTCAAAAACCATAGCAGCACAAAGGAAGCACAGATGAGTGAGACTGTTGTCAGTTTTGTGTGAGGTGTGGGTCCAACTTCATGCAGGTCAATACTCAGCCACACATGCTACAACTACAGCAGTACATGCGCGATACAAACCAGATGTACAAGAAGTATCTAGACCGTTTTCTTGAGAATGATTGACAGCCAGCTGACACCTCCCTTATCACTCATTGGTGGAATTTAACCGTTTCGTGCACGAATTATGATAACTTACTTCAGGATGTTTTTATTACTCTTTAGGCATGAAAAAAAACTGATCACCTTCATTTTTTCCAATTTTTCCAATTTAGTGGACATATGATCAATCACAATTTCTTCAAATCACAAAATCAATACTTGGATATTTTAACAATTATATTATTTCTTAGTTGTTGCTTGATGTCCCAATATTTTTTTTTTACCTGCAAGGGTCTCCTAGAATAGAAGGAATGGACCGATATTCCTCCCCTGCAAGGCGTGTCTGCACTTCTGTCGGCCATCTTGTTTTAGAGAATGAGGTTTTTTTGCACTTTCCACTGTCCCTGAAAGGGTTAATGGCAGCAGTGAAGGAACAGTGGATTTTTGAAAATCATATTATAGGCTGTATGTGATGCAAAAGGAGCTATTTTTCCCCCAACAACTCTATTAATATCCCACTACCAGAATTGAAAAATGGTACAAATTAACTCTTGACAGGACACAGCTGTGAATTTGACACCATTCTGGGTCGCTACCTCATGATTCTGATGAGAGAATGCAAAGCTGTCATTAAAGCTAAATGAGGAATGTTTTGTGACCTTGGCCTTTGACTTTGAACGGCAAACTGACAAACAGTGTTATTAGAGTACCTCCTTGTTGGAGATGATGCACTGATTTAGGTTCATTTTTAAATCTTCTCTTAAATATGATGTTAATTTGTTTAAAAGGGACATGACAATTAGACTGCAAAATGTTCTTTATATGTTCTAAACACATTATTGTCAAAACATGCAAGTTCAATTCAATTCAATTTTAGTTGTATAATGGCAATCATAATTGCCATTATACAAGTAAACAGCAACTAAACTGTATTTAACCCAGCAGCTCTAGAAATCAGATTTCAAACATAGCAGTTTACAGTACTCAGCATTTCTGAGTTAACATGAACTACATAGTGATTTCCACTACTTCCATATCATTTCTTCATTCTTGTGGCAGTAGCTCAGGAGGAAGAGCAGGTCGTCCAATAACCGGAGGGCTGGCTGTTCTGCACCGCTCAGTCCCAGTCATTCTTCATCCACCTTCCCTCCAGTGTTGGTTACACTGGTATATGAATGTGAATTAATGTTTGGTGGTGGTCGGACAATCCACTGGCACGGATTTGTGGCCATGATTCTGTCAGTCTGCCCCAAGGCAGCTGTGTAACTCTGGAGTGAATGAACAACAAATTCAGTCTATAGTGCTTTGGCTGTCTTAAAAAGTGCTTTATAAATCCAATATATTATTATTATTTGGGGTGTAATGATATACCGAAATCAGGGTTTGGTACATACCTCAGTTTAAAGGTCATGGTTTGGTTAATTTTCGATACAGTAATGCAACAAAATACAAAACATAAAACTGCTCAAATTACAATAAAAACTTATATGAAATCTAAAATAAATGTGAAATAATATATAACTGTTTATATTTTTTGATTTTAGGAAAGTGCAACATCAATAGTTTTCTTTTTTGTAGGGTACGAACAATACATAATTTGTCGTTAGTTAAACTCGATCTGACGAGCCCAGGGATGATTAAATGCTGCTGGAAGCTGCGTCTGAACTGCACTCATATTCACGTTTACGTGGTGCCGTTTCAAATCAATTAACAAGTTTGACGTCCTGCCAAAAGCATACTTGGCATCTACTGCCTTCATTTTTTCCACTTATCTTTGTCCATTTCACCGGGAAGCCAATTTGTTCTCAACCATGGTGACAGCAACCAAATAGCACAGTTGCTCATAATAATGCAAACACTGTATATTTGATATATAAACCTCTTCTCCTGCTGCCTCCATATGCAGGAAGCATGATTAAACTGAAATTATCTTACAGTGAAGTGTGCATGTGACCAAAAATGACTCAAACATAAGACACAAAGTCAGTATGTGTGGTATTGTGACGTGATCTCCTACGTACTGACCCATCTGCGTCTCAGCCAACATGAGTGTGGGCCAGCAGGGGAGTGGGGACAATCGCGCCTCACCACAGCGTGAGTATGCTCTTAAAGCTCTGGTTTCACTAGCCATAACATCCACTAGCCAGAGGCTGGGCTGAAGTGTGTTTGTTTACAGAGTAGACATGTGGCTACAGTGCCGTTACACTTCCTGTCCCTCACTTAATATGTTGTTCTTCAATTAGGCAGTGTAGACACTTCCTAGTATATTACTGCCATCCACAGGTTAAATGCTACTTCACTGTATGCTTAATATTCTCACCTAGCATGTTCCGTATGGGAGCTTAGTACACCTCTGTACCATACTGAATGGTTGATACCAAAAAATACAAATACATCTACCATTGCACCCTACTTATTATTATGACTAGATTAGACCACTCATTAAGCAGTGACAGAAATGATCTTTCAAAACAGAATTATTTAATACAATAGGGCTGCACATACACTGTGCGGCCCTATTATACTGGCCATGTTAAACAAAGGATACTTGCTTTAACATTTAGATAAGTGCATTTTATTCTAACCATACAATGCATCTATTGTCAGTCTCTCTGGAGATGAAAGTGAAATGTTTTTCCCTCTATGTAATTACCTCAACATTTGCATCTTGGGTTTTTATTTCAATTCTAGATGGAATAAATTATACACTGGTCTGACCGTCTATTTTTCTGACCAATTGATCAACACCGATTGGACATTTTGAAAACTGTCTGTGTCACCCCCATTTAACAGTGACAGTAGGCAATGACTAATATTAGGCTTCTAAACTGAGAAATAGGGAAAATTACAAGTGAAATGATAGAAAATGTGCCACATCTAGGTGATTTCACTGACAGCTTGAGCTTCCATTTACATTTGTTGAGTCTTGTTGAATTCAAATACATTTTGTTTATCCCTTTTGGGAAAATTCATACCACCAGCTAATTCGGTAGGCATAAAAGATTATATCTTTAGGAGGTCTTCATTCTTCTCAGTCTTAAGTCTACCATCAGCTGTGGTGTTAAACAGTCTGATGGTGGTGGAGATGAAGGATCTCCTATCGCGTTCAGTTCTGCAATGTAGTGATGTTAGTCATTCACTGCAGCTCTGTTAGGACAGAATGAGGTGAAGAGGGTGGTCTGGGTTGTTCACAATGCCCTCCAATTACTTCTGTGTGCATCACAGCTCCAGCAAGTCCAGCCTCCTTCCAACCACTGAACCAGCCGGTTTAACCAGTCTCTCCAGCCGTTTTACATCTCTCTCGGTGATGTAGCCTTCCCAGCAGATCGTAGCATAAAAGAGTGCACTTGCAATGACTGGCTGGTAAAACGTGTAGCATCTTAGGGCAGATGTCAAAGGAACTGAGCCTCCATAGGAAAAATAGGTGACACTGACTTCATTCTTGATTCATGCCACAACAGCAGTGTCATCAGAGTATTTTTGGATGTGGCAGGACTCAGAGTTGTATTTAAAGTCTGGTGTGCACAGTGTGAACAGGAAGGGAGCCAAAACAGTCCCCTGTGGAGCTCCAGTGTTGGTCATTACTGTCTCCAAAACACAGGTCCCCAGCCTGACAAATTGTGGTCTTCCTGTCATGTAATCTGTGATCCATAAAACAAAGGAGGGGTCCACCCACATCCCTTTGAGCTATATCTGAGTATGTGAGGTTGAACTGTATTAAATGCACTTGAGAAGACAAAGAACACAATCCACACATAAGAACCAGCCCCATTCACGACGCGAGAAGGCCTGGTGTAGCATGTAGAGGACAGCATCATCTTCTCCAATATGTTCTTTGTATGCAAACTGGAGGGGGTCCAGTGCATGCTTGACATGAGGCCTCAGCAGTCGCAGAGCCAGCCTGTCCAAGGTCTTCATAATGTGGGGTGAAGTTTTTTTAGCTCAGTTGGACACTTAACTTTGGGTACTGGGACAATGCATGATGTTTTCCACAGAGCCTGCACAGTTGTAGACTCAGGTTGACGATCTGGTGGACAGGTGCAGACAGTTGAGCAGCACAGTCCTTAAGCAGCGGGGTACCCTTTTTGTAGCCAGTGATGGTGTTAAGCCCCTTCCACACCTCTCTGATGTTGTCTTGTAATTTTCTCTCTAGCTTCTTTTTGTACTTCTGCTTGGCCTGTTTGTGTCTCGTCTTCAGCTCCTGTTGCACCTCTCTGAGTCTTTCGCTGTCACCGTTTTTGAAGGCCTGTTTTTTTCTTGTTGCGGATGCCTTTGATTTCTCTGGTTATCCAGGGTTTATTACTATGCAAACATTTCACAGTTTTAGTAGGTATAACATTGTCACAGTAGAAGTCGATATAGTCAGTAAAACAACTGACCAATAAATCTGACTCGGTGATGTTTCAGTGAGTCAGCATTTATTACTTGTACTTATGAGTTTTACAATTATGTAGTTTCTAACCAAGTGAAACATTTATGACATTCAATATGTGTTTTTGTGTCACATTTCAGAGGGATAAGGATCAATAAGCATCAATATCAGCTGATTAATAAACTTTTCCTGCTCCAAACCATTGTTAAAATAGCAAGGATGGAGGTTTTGTTAAAATATTCGAGGACATCTTTAGTAAGGTACCTTTGGATTTCCTGTTATTTTGAACACTGAAAATATTTGTTTGAAATGTAATAATAATTTTGCCGTAAGAGGACAACAAATTTAAAAATAATCAAGAAACTGAACAAAAAAAGAGTGAAATGAGCAACAAAATGTGACAAAAATGAACAAAACAATCAGGATGATAAACAAAAATAACAACAAAATTAACAAAAGAAGATATGAACAAAAATTAGCAAAATAAGCAAGGAAATTTAACAAAAGAGAAGTATACACTTCCCAAAATGAACAAAAATGAACACAGTAATCAAAAAATGTAACAAAATTGAAAAATAAGCAACAATATTTAACAACATGGCACAATATGAGCCCTAAAATGACCAAAATAAAGTGAAATAATAAATACATGAAACAACCTGAAAAACATCAAGAAAATCAACCAAGATTAGTAAATATAAGCAATAAATTGACATTGAAGGAATCTGCAATCTTCAAAATGAACAAAATAATACAAACAAAGTGACAAATAAAGCAACAAAAATAAACTGAAGAAAGAGGAACAATATAAGCCCAGAAATGCACAAAATGAGTGAAATAAGCAAAAAAAAGCAAATAGAACTATATAATCCCCAAAGTGAACAGAATAATCAAGAAATTAACAAAAAATGTAAAATGAGTGAAAAATTAACAATAATGAACAACATAATCCCCAAAATGAACAAAACTGACCACTATCATTTACAAAGTAAAAAATGAACTAAATAAACCAGTAAATGAACAAAAATGAATGAAAAAGGCAACAATATTTAAGTAAAAAGAACAATATAATCGCAAAATACAACAAAATGATTAACAAAATGAACAAAATAAGAGACAGCAAAGTTAAACAATATGGAACAAAATAATATTTAAAGTGAACAAAACTATATGAAATTATTACGAACATTAAGAATAGTTAACAAAAATCTGCAACAATGTCAATACAATTGAATAAAGAGGAACAATATCACCTCCAAAAGTGAACAAAAATGAGTGAAATAGGCAAGAAAATGTAGCAAAAAAGTAACAAAAATATTAAAAAATGAAAAAAATTAAGAAAATCAACAAAAACGAACAAAATAATAAACAAATGAATTAAAATGAGTGAAGTAGGTGACAAAGCAGAATTACATAATGCCCTACCGAAAAATAATGAAGAAAATGAGCAAAACTGAACAAAATAAGTAACAATGTTGACAAAAAATAGCTAAACAATCAAGGAAATGTACAAACACTGACAACGTAATCAAAGAAAATAAACAAAAAATAATGTCCTTATTTATGAAAACCATGAGACCAAAAAGTTACTTTACCAAAAAAAGTTCACAAACATCACGTGAGTGTTTATTTGACGTGTTAAACATATTGTTGAGCATACAATTTACGGTATGACACAACTGAATTCAGAAGAATTGATATTGTTATCGTAGTGTTATTGTGTTATTACTATTATTAACGGAATTTCACGCAGCAGGGCTCTCTCTCTCTCTCTCTCTCTCTCTCTCTCTCTCTCTCTCTGTCTGATCTTTTTTGCTGTGGGTTTTAAAAGACACCGCTGACCCAGTTTCTTTTTCCCTCTCAAACTTTCAGCAGCCGCGGGATTTGTGAGAACCACATAAAGTGCAGGTGACACACAGTCAACATGCTGTCCTTTTAATTCGAGGTCAAAAGCCTGACCTTTGAGACAGCCTCCGTCCTGCTCAGATGTGCGCATCGACCACCTCAGCTGCACTGTGTTAATTAACGCCCCATTCCTCGCTCCTGTGTATTTTACATTGTGTCCCCGTCTCCAAAACTCGCTTTTCCACCGCGCAAATATGATTATGTCGGAGGTGCCTGTGTCGTGTCAAAATATATTATGCTTCTACCCTGACGGACATGCTGGGAGACTTTGATGTGGCTGCGGTTATCAGAGCCTCAATTCGCTCTTGTCCAATCATCTGGCGAGTGAGGAAAACAGCGTCGACCGCGCGGCTCACCTCTGCGCGTTCACGTGGAGCCTATAAACGTCCGCGGCGCGCGGGGATGCGAGTAGTGGAGGAGAGGAGAGAGGGGAAGAGAGATCCAGATGGCAGCACCCCTAACACTCTGGGCGACTACCTGACAGATACAGCAGGATACTCACCATGCAGTCTGCACTCTGTGACAAAGTACTGTTCAAGTTTCCTGCACAAACTGGTATGTGATTTGGAGAGTTCAGGCATGGAGCTGAATGACACTGGACTCCAAACTGTGACTTCTGAGCCATGTGAGCAGCAGATCCTGCAGGAGGACAATACTGACAACTGTAGCGGAGGTTCTTCCAGCAACCTGTCGCTGCACTGCTGGCTGCAGCTGCTCACCAAGGAGTCCATTGTGGAATTTCAAGGAGACAGCTCCAGTTTAGTGGTGCGTGTGATGATTGCATGTGTCTACTCTATAGTGTGTGCACTCGGGCTGGTTGGAAACTCATTGGCTTTGTATTTGCTGCATTCACGTTACAGGCAGAAGCAATCATCCATCAACTGCTTTGTGATGGGGCTGGCTATAACAGACTTACAGTTTGTTCTGACTTTGCCGTTCTGGGCAGTGGACACAGCCCTGGACTTCCGGTGGCCTTTTGGCCGTGTGATGTGTAAAATCATCAGCTCTGTTACCACTATGAACATGTATGCTAGTGTGTTCTTCCTCACAGCTATGAGTGTGGCACGCTATTACTCCATCTCTTCTGCTTTAAAGATGCACAGCCGCAGGGCTGCAGCCAAACGGGCCAAGTGGACCAGCCTAGGCATTTGGGTTATCTCTTTGCTGGCTACTTTGCCTCATGCCATCTACTCTACTAGTGCGCAGGTGTCAGACGAGGAGCTCTGCCTAGTGCGCTTCCCAGAATCAGGCAACTGGGATCCACAGCTACTTTTGGGTCTATACCAGCTACAGAAGGTCCTTCTTGGTTTCCTTATACCTCTGATTATAATCACTGTCTGCTATTTGCTGCTATTGCGCCTCATCCTCAGTCGACGTATCACAGGGGCGGCGGGCCCAGAGGTCGAACAGGGTCGGCAAAGCCGTCGATCCAAAGTGACTAAATCCATTGCCATCGTGGTTCTGTCCTTCTTTCTGTGCTGGTTACCCAATCAGGCATTAACATTATGGGGAGTACTCATAAAGTTTGACCTTGTGCCCTTCAGCAAGGCTTTCTACAATGCTCAAGCCTATGCTTTCCCCCTGACTGTGTGTTTGGCACACACCAACAGCTGCCTCAACCCTGTGCTCTACTGCCTGATTCGCCGGGAGTTTCGGGCAGGACTGAAGGAGCTCCTCCTACATGCTACTCCATCCTTCAGGAGACTGACTCACCTGCTGCCTCGTAAGGCCAAAGTGGCTGAGGCACCACCTGCACTGGTGCTTGTACAAATGGATGTCTGATTTCAATAGTGGCTTTAAGTAGCAAAATAGGCCCGTGGCTAACTCACTAGTAAATATATGAGAGGTGTTTGTCTATAGTTTTGTTGATTGTTGTCTTCTATGTGTTGCTTTTCAAGTGCGAGCCCACCTTCAGCCTGTCAAAAAAAAACATTTTGAGATTTTGAAAACAGCAAAATCATAATGGACAACTCAGTGGGATATGCTCCAGTTTCAGTGCACGCTCTATGGTTCATACTGATGTTTGTACTTGTTATACAATGACTTTCTCTCTCACTTGAGGTATCACACTGTGTCTCTGCTTGTTTCTGTCAGTACTTATACTGCTCTCTGGTAATTGGTTATGAATATGTATAAATGTCAATCATAAATTAGATTAAAAGAGTAGCAGCACTTACGTAGGTTAAATCAGAGGTGAGCAAGGTCAAGTCTAATTATAAACCTCATTTAACATTTGCCACTGCATTAGCATCACATCTGCCTCCACAAAAGGATATTGACATTCACAGGGCACTGTTATTTAAATCATAAACAAACTATATTAGTTGATCAGGGACAAAACAGCAAACACTATACCTAATTTGGAAGCATTAAAATGATGACTACAATGTAGGTGATAATGACATGGTGAATCAGTGTGCTGGCTTTTTGCATTATCTGTGATTGTTTTGTACCATAGAGTACAATGAGTGATCCAGTAAAACTAAATTGGGTGAAAAATAGAACCTATATATTTAGTAATTATAGTAAATATCAAAACAGAAAGAAATAAGGTGACCAAGCAACAAAAAAAATGAAAGATACTTTAGATTTGCAAATTTATGTGTCTTTGTAGCATATTTAAACCAGGCCATTCATAAAGATGAATCTTTTCTCAGTGGATACCAGCTGCCCCTCTGTTTCCCTGTGTGCCATCAAGCACATAACACGTGTGATACTGTAATGTGGTGTTGATATGTCATTTTTGTACATGCTGTCTCAACTGTAGTGACACTCATGAGCATTTGTAGAAGGCATGTTGTTGATTTGATGTCACAGCGGAAAATTATATCAGCTTAAAATTCATGATCAGATGATGTACTGTATAAATAAATATAAAAATCCAAAGCTCCCCACTTGAACTATTTGGAATAATTGGGCCAGGCCAACTTAGAATTCAGAGCACATACAGTATGTAGAGAAGAAAATGAGAGCTGCTGACGGTCTGAAAACAAAAGCGGGGCTAATGTTTTTTTCAAAACATCCTACACTGATAGAATGGCAATAGAAAGACTCACTTCTGTTCTTTTATTAATCAAAATGTTATCCATCTGTGTTTGATCAGCAACCACTGCACAAATTATCTAGGACCAAAGGTCCTAGATAATTCTTTTAATTCTTTTAAACCTTCTACTCTGAGCTGTGGTAAAATTAGAACAAATCCTCCAATATAATGCTCTTAAATACTGATTGAAAAACATTACACAAAAGTTAAATATATATTTACTCACATCTGCTTCTGGATGAATAACACACATTTAATGCACAAATGTGTTCATGGTCATGAAATGTACATTTGTGATAAATATGAGTGCAGCACTATGTTTTGATATACAGTAGTGTGGCATCTGCATATCAATCCCAAATAAGCAGGCACCATCAAAGCCCTGGGGTCACTGGTTTTAAATATTGCACACAAGTCTGAAATGTAAACCCCCTGAAAGCTACAGTGTGTTATATTTGTTTGTACCTAGAAGTATATTTGGAGATTGCAATAAAAAAAAAACTTCTCTCCCACACAGCAGCTGTTAAACACAACAGCTCATTGGGAGCATCCACCCATGTGTTCTGGATTTTATGGAAAAAGGGATATTGGCTGCTTTTAAACAAGATCTTAGAGTGTATGTATGCTCACATGAAGTTGGAGTAAATTCTGTAAAATAAACTGTTTCATCAAAGGTCATAGACACGTGTAAACTGTACAGATGTGAATTTAAGTGTCACAATATGGGGCCTTTAAACCTCTATTAAAGGAAATATTGTGAAAAATTATGTTTTGTGTATTTTTCTATTGTTAAAATAGATCTCAGGGCTCAAAAGATAATGAAAGAGCATAAAAATTCTCATTCAGAAGAACTAACTGAACCTGAAACCATTTGGATTTCTGGATGTTTGTGATGTCATTAATGTACAATAAGGCTGCAACTAACGACTACTTTGATAGTGGACATGTCATTGATTACTGTAACGACAAGTCAACTAGTCATTATGCATTGCACAAAAAATTACTCTTATTTATTATATTCAGAGGTGTGTAGAGAAACCAGAAACAGTACGTCAGTAAAAGTATTGTTACTTTATAATTACTAGAAAGCAGCAAGAAGGAAGCTCATTTCCCTATATGACATTATTAGGTCCTGTGTCCACAGGGAAGGTTTTAGCGCTGCAAGGGTCCACATGTTGAAATACATGATCATAAACCAAGCTCTCAGTCAGTTTCTCCTCCATCATGGTGCAGAGAACTTTAGTGTTATGTCCCACCCCTTCTCAATTGTGATTGGTTGGGGAGTGAGCAGTGAAGACTGACCGTTAAAAAGCCCAGCACACAGTGATGTTGATTGGTCAGCGCAAAAAAATGCTGTGCGCTGACATGGGAATTCGGATCACTGTTCTTTATTCCATTTCAAACCTTTCCTGAAAATTTCATCAAAATCCATTTATAACATTTTGAGTTATTTTGTAAACAGACAAACAAACAAATAGACAAACACTGGTAAAAGCACAACCTCCTTGGCAGAGGTAATAATGATTCAAATAGAAGTATAAGTACACATAAACTTGAGTAAAACTTGGAAAGTATCCCATACAAATCTATAAAACTACTCAAGTAATGAGAAACTTAATAATGTGGAATTTATTACAGCATAATACACTGCATTCAAGCCGATATTTTGATCATTTTTGTTCACTTTGTTGCTTATTTTCTTATTTTTGTAAAATTTTGTTCATTATTTTGTTAATTTTTTTCAACTTACATTATTATTAATCACTTTTGTTGTCTAATTTGTTCATTTTTGATCACTTTGTTGCTTAGTTTATTCCTTATGCTGTTGATTTGTGCTTCATTTGACTATTTGATCATGTCTGTGTTTTCATCACAAATGAAAAACATATTCTGCAAAACAAATACTCTCAAAGGTACATTTTGCAGGCTGAGAAATGGACAAGAAACAGAGGACCGACGGAGATGCTAATTCCTCTTTAGCGATGGTTTACCCAACAGGAAAGAGTGAAAAGAAAATTTGGTTGAAAACGTTTCGCCACCCATCTGGGAAGCTTCTTCAGTTCAATGAGCTCATGCAGGCAGAATTTATACTCTCGAGTATACTCGAGAGTATAAATTCTGGA
>JAQQAE010004981.1:0-13372 GCA_029823295.1 Pseudamia nigra | reverse complement strand
AGTTCTGTCTGGACCCTTCCCCCAGAGTTTTGCAATGGTGTTGGTGAGTTTATTTCTGCTCTTCATTTGAAAAGCCCTTGGTATCATGTCTCTCTTCCATAATGTGTTCTAATGCCAACTCTTCAGTTGAAGCTCTCCTGCGCTGTCTGAAAGAGGACGGGGAGGGGCAAAATTGAATAATATGGTTTGTCAACTGAGCAAGAGGAAAGATGCAAACTATGCTTATAAACATCCATAACATAATACAAAAATATTGCCACTTTCATTTTGCATGTTTTACTCACTACCTCAGTGATACTGATCAGTGTCAGTATCGCGTTGAGTTCGGGGTAGAGTGGCTCGTCCAATAACCAGAGGTTTGAGTTTCGAAACCCACTCCATCTAGTCAGTGTGTCAGTATGTCAGTGTAGAGTGAATAAATAATGGATTCACTGTCACCCTGGGGTGACTTGGGTGGACTTGTTTCCCTTTTCTGCAAAAACATAGGATACTTTTTTTTTTTTAACGCAAATAATATTGTTACAGGAATCACTGATAAAAAAAAAGCCATTAAATCAAACTGAGTTTTGCTTTTTTTTTTTTCTAGGTCATTCAAAAACAAAACGTCTTCCAATGAACTGAATATACTGTGGAGGTCGCATGAAGAATATATTCCACTAGGATGTCCAGAATTAGGTCTTATTCAAAACGGAGTAATTAATCAGTAAGATATGGGATGCTGAAATTATTATCGTTAGGTATTTTTTGCTTTTTTGTGGATACAGAATGAGTGTCTTTGTTTTCACCATAGTATTTGATTTTCAGCCTCTGAACGGTCAATTACAATCCTACTGTTATTAACATATGGAATATTAATGGAATATATGTTTTCATTAACCATACACAGTGAGAATTAGGGATATTGTCTTTTTCACAATGATAGCAAAAACTGAAATGATGTGTGAATATGATCAGTGTTTTTCTTATTTGTGTTATGTTTATTTTTCCAAACCTGCCTGCCTTACAGCAACATCAGCTAAATCACTGGCTGGAAAATAAATAAAGGAAAATATTTCCCTCTCTGGATTCCTGAAGGGAAGAAATTTGTCTTGTTGCAGACAAACGCCGCCCGGCTGAAATGATTTATGAAGCCAGGTTTAATCCTCCTGGCCTTTTGTTTCACTGAGGCCGGGGCCAAAACGCACTAATCTTTTCAGCTTTAGAACATCGTAAACAGACCAAGTCCGATATTTATAGTTCAGACCTAGAAAACTAGGTCTGTAGTTCAGTAGGAACACATTTTTAGAACGTCTGACAACAGTAGCTTACTCTGTCTGCTCTGGTCATTTTTTTTGTAAATAGAGTGGCTAAGTCCCGCCCCTTCACTTCGTGGTTATGAACTTAACCGGCGTGATTCCATTAGAATTACGAATCGACTCAATTACAGCTTAACAAATGTATTAAACCACCTGTACTATTTGACTCAAACCCCATGCAGCATCATGAAGCACTTTAACGATGATTCTTTCATTTTCAGTGAGTTTGAGGAATGTTTCCAGCACCTTTGCCATGAAATATTACAACAGTTCTGAAGGCAAACAGGGTCTAATCCCATTATGAGCACATGATAAATAATACCTAACAAAGTGGACAGTGAGTGTATGTCAAAATATAACATTTTTTGCTTTTTTTCCAGTGACTGTGCTTTAGCCAAAATGATTTATTTTACATTTTCAGTATTATTTTTCATATTTTTTTAACTCTGTGACATATTATTTATGCAACAGTCTCACAATGCAATTATTTTCCAACAATCTGTAACTTTCTTGACTTATACGTTGTAAACTTTTTAACAAAGTGTAAAACGGGGCATAATTCTGACACAGTCAAAAATTATCGGTTGCTCATTGTTGACTAATACAATTTACTGATATAGGTCCTATGAGGTGTCAGCAGAAGGGGCGGGGATTCAGCCACTTAATGGCCTTTCAATCATGTTGCCATAGTTACCAACTAACAACAAGCCCATCTCCCTACTTCCCCTCCCACTTTACTCTCCTGTTGTGATTGGTTGTCAGTGGCAACGCAGCCTCTTCAGCAGATGTGTGTGTGTCCCTCTGCTGTGATTTCTGTGCAGGTTGACGCTTACGTACAGCTGTGGCATAAACTTGAGAGACCACTCCACTCCTTTCCAGACCTGAACCCCTTTGAAAATCACTGGGAAGTGATCAAGAGGGAGACGGATGGTCAGACACCATCAAACAAAGCTGAGCTGAGAGTGGCATAAAGAACAGCAATGAGCCAGAGCATGATAGTATTTTTTTCTGAACGCTCCAAAAAAATAAAACCTCACTACACACGTTGCAAAATAATTAACTTGTTTCCTTTGTGCTATTCACGATCAATTTTAAAAGAAAAGACTTTACAAAACAGTTCCGGTTTCCACACAAACACAAACCTACAAAGAGGAAAACAAGTAGCCTGTCATTTTTTTTCCAAAGTAGTATATCATTCACGGCTGATCTAATTATAGATTTGTTTTCCGCCTTGTGTGCCAAGCGGATCTGAAGTACGTACTTGGATCTATAGTAGAGGGTTCACATGTGGAGCATGTGCTCTAGTGTTTATGTGTGCACAGGCAGATGGTTTGTGGAGGTCTAAAGTGTTCTTAAAGTTAAGGACCACCTGGAGGTAGGACATACTTGAATCAAAGGGTACATGAGATTTGCATTTATGCTGAAAAAAGGCTTTATGTCCACTGCTCATCCCCAAAATACCACACACTCTAATATTCAGTTCAATCTCTGATTACAACGTACATTTGCTGTGGTTTTGTTCCGCTAAACTTCTGACATGTCTCTTCCATTTCCGCTGAGTTAACCAATCTGTAAGATACTGTATTGATGGAAGAGTTGAAGCGCTGTGTAACATCTCCCCGTGCACATCCCAAAGATTCTCAGTGGGGTTTTTGGCTGGACTCTGGGGAGGCCAATCCATGTGTGAAACTGCCAAGTGCCCTGAACCACGATTTTATTTGAGCCTATAAATCCTGGCACTGTGATCACGGAAGGAAAAAAAAAAAAAAAAAAAAACCTATTGATGGAGGAAGAAAGAAGAAATAAAAACCTCCTCACTGCACCAGCTAGGGTTAAATAACTTGTTCCAGCACCGCAGTAGCGACACAATGGAAGGTTCTTACATAATATCTATGTAAACGCAGGCGGTGCCTTTTTGTATGGACTGGATATAATGCAGTTATTCGGAAGAAAAACTTTTATCACCCAACGTTTTGTTGTCAGTTTATATAATGTCTGTGTTGCCGTGTTATTATCCCCAAGTCCGTTGTTTCCTCAGCTCCCTCTACATATACATGATGGTCATCCACACCTTGTGTGTATACCCCTGTGGTTAAAGGAAGAATACACCACAACCTCTCACTGTCACACACACCCAGTCCCACCCGATCATCAAGAGGCTCTGTGACAGGCCATTTACATACATATTCAGCGCGTGGTTTCCTTGTTGCTGTTGTTGATTGTGTCACAGAAACCAGCTGGTCCAGTCCGACAGCAACAACAAACTCTTGCGCTGTGTCTACTGTATTTCTCTACATCTTTCTCTTCTACCATATGTCCCGTTTTTCTGCTTCTCTGTCAAACATTTTAAATGGAGAGCATGTATGAAGACATAAATATCAGAGCCGCTGTTATTTTTGTTGAATCAGCAATAAGAATTGTGTGTCTGCTTTTCTCTGTTTACTTAACTAGCAGCCTGAGGTTTAAATCCAAATGAAAATGAGGATCAGATTTTGGGAAGATACGGGATAAACATCTTTTTTATTCCTGGTTCAGTGGGGAGCATTTTAACATGCAATCTATGTAAGACACTCATCACAGTCTGATTGTAAACCTTTAATCAATGCAAATTCTAAGCAATTTCTTCCTCTTTCCCGCGGATGTAGATGCATTGCCAAAACCACAGTCTTCTTTACTGGTGAAGTCAGTTGTTAAGAAGTAGAACAAAGGATGCAGTCTCACGAGATTGTATGATTTTAAAAACTGTCATTTTTTTTCCCTCCAAACATGCAGTGAAAGCAGGACAAGTTGTAATAGTAAAAACAGAAGCAACTGTACTCACTGTGCATTCTGATAGACCTCCACTGAGCTGTTTAGTGATTCCAGCTGCCCCATGAGTAGCTGCAGGTTGGAGTTGACGTAAGTGAGCTCCAGCATCACCATCTCCTTCACTTTGTTGTTGGATGTCGCCCTGCACAAAGGGGAGTTTGCATATAGGAACAATGCAGAGAAGGACAAAAGAGAGGACAGAAAACAGAAGACAAAAAACATCACAAAAGGGTTCAAATAAAGAGGGAACACAAGAAATAATACAAACCCTGCTATTATCCACTCTGCTGCAGCTGATTATTAAACCATGCGTGCCTCCTCTGGTGTTCTGGGCTGCAGATTTGCGTCACTTTACCCCGTTGTGCATGTCTACATTTACTCTGCAGCACAAAACCATGATCTACGATCACAATGTCCTCTGTACAGTACACACTCAATCCCATGGCAGCAAAAACGAATTCAAAGGTCCTATATTCTGACACTACCATTAAAAACATTTTTAAAGACACCTCATCCTTCAGTGTTTTTTTTTCTCCATTTTTATTATTTGTGAGAAAACATGAATGTTAGTATGAAGTAAACCAACGTGTAGGACAATCCAGAAAATCCTTGATATTTTAGATTGTCCAAAGTCAAACACTCGCACACAGAATGGTGACTACTTTGTAAATGTGACGAGTGCCATGAATGTTCCAAAGTATCATTTAAGCTAAATGTGGCTACTTTTCCATCTGGGTTCTGTCACTGTTTGAATAGCTTCAGTAACAATACGCACACTTGAATAAATAAACAAAGAAGAAAAAAAAACAAAAAAAACACTGAAGGTAAACAAAGCTTTTGACTGGCAGTGTGTGTGTCTATTAAATGCTGATGTCAGGGCAGTGACAAAACAAGGTGTGTTATTTGAATATTTTGGTTTTTCAAGGGCCACTTATAACATGCTCTGATTTTAATGACAATTGCCACTTTCAATCAGCAAACAATCTGAACCACAGGTCATTCCAGAGGTCACAAAGCTAAATATGGAGTAACATGCTTAATGGACTTGGACAAACGTATGTATGAGTATGTGTGTTATTTTGTGCTTTTATGTGTTTAACTGCATATGATCACTGACGCTGCTCATCAATCCACTGACCATTTTCTCAGTTCTGAAATCTTCAATAAAAGCCTTTGTTCAAATTATGGGATATTTAAGCATGATTTCCAGCTGGAAAGTTATTGTTGCAGTCTGGACGACTCAGTTTTCCGTTGTCTGGTGAAGTTCAGATGTGGTGCCAGTGGAATTCAAGTGACTGTGGGTAGATTTTATGGCGTTGCATATGCCAGCCGCATATGTACCATCTGTACTTCAGGAAAGCTCAGTGACAAGTATCATTACTTGTTTGAATGTAGTTCTCTTAACTCACAAAAGGCAAAAATATTTGCCGGTTTGTATAAGGCTTAGACCAAATGTCTATAAAATGGAGATGCAATTTAATTCCAAAGATATTACTGTAAAGCGCACACTTGCATAATTTTGTAAAGAATTTGTATCTGGTTTTGCACATGATTAACTAATTATGTATTTCTTTGATTGTTTACTTCTGTATTTTTTAATTTTGTTTGCATGAAAGGAATAATTAGTTACCCTCTTGCTTTGTTGTACACGGGTTCTCTATAACCCCAGGAGGGTCGAAGGAGAAATAAAGAATAAAACAAAATGGGAGAAAAGAAACCTGGAATCATGTGTCAAAACCAATAAATCAGTTATCGTGACAATTTTAACATCATTCTTAAATTAACATCGTACAGGTGATCTAAATGTGTGCACTTTAATGTTCAAGGGCCAACACCTTCTGAACAACAGAGATAAGGTTGTAATGATGCCTCCATGTGCATGTGTGTGCGTTTGTGATTTTGTCTTTTTGTTAAGGACAATTCATGACACATTGTGAGCTTACTGCTGTCGCCATATTCTTAACACTGACGAACACGATCCCCATCAGTCTAAAAGGACAGAAACCTGTCAGGTAGGGATGCTTCACTGCTGTCACCTGCTTGCCATCCACCCTGTAATTACCTCAGAAAGTGATTTTAACAGGAAAAAGAGCTCTGTGAAGGAGAGCATGTCAGCAAAAGCTCCAAACAAGTTACACTAGTTGAGCTGAAAGTGAAAGAAGTAAGAGATAAATATCAATAAATTTTTGTGTTTTAGTATTACTTTTAGTGATAAGGCTTTTTTTGACAATAATAGAGAAAACCTGTACATGCAACATGTTGGTACGGTTTTGACTCAACAGCCATGAGACAATAAACGCTTCTTAACAATACCCTTCATGAGTGCCTCGTTTATACCTAGTTTATACTTTTCAATCATAAAGATCCACACTGAACATCACCAGCAGGATATTCTACTGTATTTTTTACAACCAGGTAGCTCCCTGCACTTAATTCTTAACTGAAAACACATACAATGTTTAACAAATGTATTGGACCCTCTGTTCTGTTTGTCAAAAACGCCATCCAGCATCATGAGGTGCTTAAATGTTGGCCGTTTTCTTTTCAGCGAGTTTTCTATGTTTTACGGTTACGAGTCTCCACTGTGGTCCTGACAAATGTTCTCATAGTCGTATTATTTGCTCGTAAGGACGACCACAGGGCATTCCCTCATTACTAAATGCAGTTTTTCTCTCTATACAACACGCAGTGGAACATGACACTGATGCCAACTTAGCATTCGCACCACACCATCACTTCCGTCTGGCGTGATGAAGAATCTCTGAGGAGGTTTTGTCTGTAGAACCCATCAGGGTGGAGGTGGTTGAGGTGCTGTGGTTTGTGAGCCCTGAACCTGTTATTAATATCTAATTTAATATCTAATACCATCCAAAAAAGCATGGGAATCAGACTGTAAAGCAGGAAAATCAGACTGTAAACGAGGAAATGTGGTTATAGTGAAGCGTCCCTCATCCGCTTCCATGGAAAGGTTGTTTTTCATTTGTCTGACGGGGAGGGGAGGGGAGGGGAGCAGAGGAGAGGAGAGGAGAGGAGAGGAGAGGCTAGTCTAACTGGCCTCCATTCACCTGCTGTTAACAGTGTTTTTTTATGCAAAACCACAGGAGGAAAAAAAACAAACCAGGATGGGGATTAGTAAAAAAGAATAACTGCACCATTCAAAATAAAACAAATCCAACACAGACAAATTAAGAAGTATATCAGTATTATATTATTTTAATGTGACACAAATGCATGTTGAAATTTTAGGAATGAGATAGTCATAAAAACCTGCACAACACAGAGACACAAGAGCACAGACCGAAGCTCACAGGTGGAACTAGAGTCAGACTACATTTGATTTACAGGCTTAAAATAAAGCTGAGAGCATACCTGAAGCTCAAAAATGCATACAAGCTGTCTGTGCTGCAGCTAGGTTGGCAACGGCACGCACATACACACACACACACACACACACCGGAGTCCATCTGCCCCCGCAGCAGCTGAGCAGACTATGTGAAGGAATGTGGAGGCATAGACAAACTTGACATACATGTAATAAACACTCACATACAAAGCTGCAGGGCTTCAAAAACTAATCTCAACTCAAACTCACTGGTGTGGGAGAAGCGGAGGCTACAGGTCCTGAGAGAACATGTTCCATGCTGGATCTCTTTGTATCCCTGTACCAGAAGCTACAGCCTCAATGAATAAAGACAGAACAGGACACTTTGTCTCCGATTGTGGACTCACAGCACTGCACTCAAAATTTCAAGACACAAAATAATCTGATGCAACCGTACATGCTGTGTCAAGAATTCTTCCCTGGCTTAGCTTTACAGTTCTAAAAACAGAGCCATTTATGTCTCTCGGAACATCAAATATGTCTCATTCACACGAGTGCCCCATGAGCTCGTCATGCTGTAAAATTATGGGAAAATGTGTTAACGAAGGAATGAGGCATGATTACAAGACAGGTGAGACAAATTACAACGTCACCTCACGTCTGTAGGCAAACAAAGGCATTTGCTTTGAAGTGAACACAGGAGAATATCATTAAAGTAAAACGGCAGGGTAACGGTTGAAGGGATGCATCATTTTTGACAGGTGGGAGTTTCTTGGGGGCTTTGCACTCATACGTCAGTATCAGTACTGTTCAGAAAAATCAATACAATTTGCATAGCAAATGGTAACAAGGTGGACATCTCAGTTCATTTCGTGGCACGGCTTGGTGTCGACTACATTTTGATGAGGTTTTATAGCAAGCACTGACCCTGGTGAATTCCTGTCACGTGAAATAGCAGCATTATGCCATTGTGGTGGCATCATTGTAATTTGTAATTACCAAATAGAATTGTTATTTTGGTGTTGAAGAAAGGAGTCATTTACACTTTCAGTAGAGTTTTCCATGGTGATCCCTTTCAAGACGTTCAACAAATGCTATACAATTGAGTAGCCAAATTCATAATGTGAAAAAATAATAATCATCAAATCGGGTTTTTTGTATTTTACGTCAATTCTACCTTTTTGCAGTCTGTCTCAAATGTGTGTTTGATGATGTGTTTGACAAAATAGCAATAAACTGAACCATATAGTTAGTAATCAGTGAACTAAAAACACCCTGTGTATTTATATGTGACCAATGTGTCAAAAGACCCAGCGGCTGCACAATGGGTTAAAATCACAGTCGAGGACAAACCCGCCATGACGCCACCTGTGGAGCTGTTTGGAGGCTGGAACAAGGAGCCTCTGAGGACCACCATATTCACTAGTCACTCTTACTGAAAAAAGAACTTGGGAGTATGAAAGAGCTGAGGTGGATTAAATAAAAATGGTGACAACCTCTGGTTCAGACACACCTGTCAGTCAAAGTGCAGATATGCCTAATTATGTCCAAAAATCAGCGTATAGGCCACTGAAATGGGAGCGTTATATAAAAATTAATCCTTGCTCAGTGTTCGCAGAGGTAGAAATAAACAAGTGGCTGAAACTGCCATCTGCAGCCGGCTGCAAACTTGTTTATTTCTGCTCTAAAGTTGAACATTTTAACACAGGACACTGTGGAGCCAGCTCCTAGTGGACACAGGAGGTAGTGCGTTTTTTGGCACTTCCGCATGTCACTCACCGCTCAGCCAGGGAGGCTGCCACTTCATTCAAACACAGCCTTAAAAACAATCAAAAGTTATCTAAAACTACCTTTTTGTGAACAACCCAACCTAAATGCAACACAACAACTTAAACTAGACATGACAGCCAGTGGTGCGTTAGAGAACAGCTGACCTTTTTGTTTTTCTTCCTCGCTGCTTTGTACCTGAGAAATCTGATCTAAAATTTGGCTACTGAAGCCTACAAGAATAGCTGCGTCTGTGGGAAGAACAGCCGGAGATACACCATGTTCACAATGCAGCACAAAAATAAGATGCTACTGATGCCGTACATGACAGAAAACATCACAAGGGACAAATATAAGTACATGTATTGTATGTGGTTCTTATGCGGTTTCTTCTTCCAAGCCAGTCACAGTGCCTGTTTGTGTTCAGGTTATGAGGAATGCTCCTCTGCTGGATTTCTATCGCATAATATCACCTGCCTCTTTACGTATGACAACCCATGACAAAATGATGAAGGACGCCAGGGCAAAGTTGCCTGACAGACCGAACAGGGTTTACTGTAGGTCATATTTCCACAGTGATCACAGGGACATAACTCGGTGTCATTAGATTTGACAGGAGATTGAGGGATGTTCAAATGAATGAACTTAGAACAGCATGTTGTGTCCTTACATTAAAAAAATGAGTTCATTTTACTCCGATTGCTTCCTCTCACCTACAGTATGAACTCCATTCTACATGCAAATGTGCACAGATACATAAATCTTCTACTTGTTTGCATGCTTTATCAGTTCTATCCTTTTTGTCCTTACTTTAGCAGGTTCTCTGCTCCAGCCCTCATCCTCATCTGCTTGATGATCTGCTGGTTCAGACCGGCCCGCTTGTTCTGCAGTTTGCTTCTTCCGGTTTGAGCGAATGGGTTACAGCCCTGTGACGAGGAGAGAACAAATACCAGTGAATGAAAAATTACGTGTAGATCAAAAACACGAGCACAGGTGGCTCATCCTTGTTCAATTACAAACTAGCTGTCTAAAGTCAAACGCCTTCAGATCATATTTCACTAGTAACAGTGATGCTAATATGTGTAATTCTTAGTGAAATTTGATGAGTAAGAAACCTGACACGTGGTAAGAATCAGCATTACAGAGTGCTGACACTGACATCAGCTTAAGGAAACTGTAACCGCTTTAAATTTGTGGATTTGTGGAGTATGGCTCTGCTAAGGTCTGTCCACACTCAGACATACATCTAGTGAAGAGTTTGAAGAAAATTTACTAAACACTGTGTTTTTGGGAAAATGTAATTATGAGGAAACTGTATTTATGTCAGAGCATAGCCCTGACTAATGGTGTTTCAGTGAAATGGTGTTTAATGTGACTGACTGTCTGGATAAAAATGTCCTCATGTCATTTCATTTCATTAGTAAAGGTGCACCAAGACAAAAACAATGGAAAAGATGCAAGAAAATATGGAAGGTGCAAAAAGGTGAAAGGAACATAGAAGATGTAAGAAGACCAAAACAATACATATATGACAAAACAGATGAATACAATATGAAAGAAAGAAAAAAAAAATGGCATCAAAGACAAAAAGATGACAACCAATGAAAATAAGGTGACAAAGAATTGCACTCGGCAGAGGTGGAAACCATGCACTTTCAAATTTGGTGAACCTAGTTCAGGTAATAAAGTCACTATATGCCCAATTTTGACCATTTATGATCGTGTGACCTTGACCTATGATCTCTCTCCAAAAAATAGGCACAAGTGCGAGTGCCAAGGTCAAACCTGTATGCCAAGTCTGCCGAACCAAGTTTGGTTTGTGCCTTGTTAATTTGACTTCTAGGCAGTTTTTAAATCATTAGAGACGAGTGGGAATGTTACAATAAATCATCATCTATAAATATCACAATAGTAAGCACCAGTTTACTTTTACCCTTGTAATTGTGGGTATTCCCGCATTAAGGCCAACAACATGTTTTGTGCGAGTGTAAATTTGTGTCACTTCTGTAGAAAATACCTCAAGGTATTGCTTTCAACACAACGAGATAAGCTCGAGACCAGAATAAAATCTTGAGTTGGGTGTGGGGAGAAGCAAGTAAATCCCATGCTGTCACTCTGTGTTTACATGTTCAGGTCTGAATGTGACTACGATGTTTGTCCTTGTCCCTATCACAACCACATGTCCCAGCCTTACAAAGTCAACATGCCGTTCGTCAGGGAGGTACAGATAAACGAGGCTGTGACATTCACGCTGTCTGACTCACAGCTCTGCAGAGGTGTGGTCTGTACTTTCTTAAGCTGGCACAAAGCAAAAATGATGCACAGAAACCAGGGAGTTAAACCCGTTTGTTTACAGCCAAAGACTTAGAACATGTCTTAATTGCAGTTTTAATTAGAGCAATTTAATTAGTCACCACTTGAGGCCAATGCCAAAAGGAGTCTCCGCAGCAGTAATATTGTATAGCTAATAATTTGAAATAAAAAACAAAATAAAAATGAGGATGAGAGCATGTGAGTAACACATGTAACCAAGGGCGTTGGTTGAATTTGTACTTTAAGCTGGCATTTTAGTTGGAGATCTCTGGAACATTCTGGAAATTTTGAGCATCCAACACTTAATTTTCTCTGTTCTGGTGAAATGCTTATGTCTTAATTTGTGTCCTCTCTGTGTAAGTGTATAAGGAGAACATAATAAGCACAAAAAAGGAAGCAAACTAAACAAAAGTGACAAAATGGGCAAGAAATGACCAACTTAATGAAGAAAATGAACAAAAATGAACAAAATACTAAAAAAAATGAAAGACAATAAAAATGAAAATGAAATAACTGAGAAACAACAAAATTAAAAAAGTAAACTAAACTAACCTTAACGAAAACCTTTATAAAAATGAACCAAAAAAGTCTATCAAGGAAATAAGCAAGATGAACCAAAATAAACAAAAAAAGTTGAAGAAACAGAAATCCACAAAAGTAGTCTAAGAAATCAACTACTTCCAAAAATACTAAACAAAATGACCAAAAATTAACAAAAAAAATCCACAAAATGAAAAAAAACAAGGAACTGAACAAAACAGTCCACAAAATGAACAAAAATAAAACAATCTAAAATAGTAGAAACGATCAATGAACAGAACTGAACTGAACCAAAAAAATGCATAAAAATGTAGATAATTATATGCAGCAGGAATCTTTAGAGTCACAAATGTTACATGTCTCCCACAGTTACAATCTACACCTATGCATATAAACAATCCTGGTCCAATATGAAAACAGAAGCCAGGGAGGGACACTCCAGGTCAAACAAACAGTCAGACCAAAGGTCACGTTTTCCATTCTGACCCACTGTGTCCACTCTGCTGTAATCACCTGGGTGTTCCTGTGCAAATGCTCCAGTCGTTTCACGGTTTAATGATTAACCGTTCATACAAACAAAAAGACCAACAACCATATCGGGGCTGCCGGCAGCATGGCTGAACAGAGATGTGGACAGTGAACACAACGAGGGCGTGGCACCATGTCAGCATGTCAGTCATTACATCAAAGCTGAGTTGGATGTGTATAAATAACAAGGGAGTGGTTAAAAACTGATACCAAGTCACATTATGTTCCATTTCTACCTTCAGTATGTGCTAAACAATGAAACACCGACCCGTGTTAGCATTCCAAAGTGATGATCTAAATCCTCTGCAGCAATTTCATCAATGGCCGCTGCATTCTGTGTCATTGTCATGACGTCTGTGCAGGAAACAAACCTAAACCTATTCATGCTTTTACAACCCCAAACCACGTTAGGACAGTGTGGAAGAATCAAATTAAACCTGATGCTGTGTTGTGTTTTTTTAAACTTACAGCATATTTATCTGTCATCTTGGCATCTACGATGTCCATTTCTTTTTTAAATCAATAATATATTGTGTGATTGCACTGCACGCCATGTTTCCACTGAGTGACGATCCATTTCAAATGCCTACAAACCCAGACGAGTGGACTCGAGTAAGAGAAGGCATTATGGCACAACCCTGTGCATTATGACGTCAACCCCGGTATTTCTAAGTATAGCCGTGTTGTAGTGGATGATAAAGGTTTTTGTTTCTGATCCGGAGACTAGGGATGGGGCCGATCCGATCCAGTATCGGTATCGGGTTCCGATACCAACGTAATTCACGGATCGGAAATTTCC
>JAQQAE010004979.1:0-18136 GCA_029823295.1 Pseudamia nigra | reverse complement strand
CGAGGATTAAGGTAGAAAATGTATGGATGGATGGATGTGTGCTGTGATAAATTAAGCTGTGGTTTATGAGTCAGGACAAACTCATGATGTACTACAGCATGTGCAGCACATCAGCGCTTACAGTAACAGCCTCTAACAACTTCTCATAGTTTAATAAGTAGCTCATACCTGTTTTGAACAGCTTTGTGCAACCGTAGGCAAGACATAAAGTAGATTACAGCCCATTACATAATTGGATGATCTACATAAAACACGTTTAGTCCAAGTTAAAAGTGCCTCAGCTTTTGCCTTTATTACTAAGATTTTTTTCTTTATGTTAACTTGCTAGTGCAATGGTTTCCAAACTTTTTCAGCTCAAGACTCAAAAGACCCTAAACTTTATTGTAAATTAATCTACATAACAGTTTATGTATTTTATTCTGGAAATGTTTTAGTGTATTTGTGACTTGTTGTAAAAGCCAGTGGATACAATAAACAAACAACATGAGCAAAAATCAACAAAATAGTCAAGAAAATAAACAAAAATGAACAACTGAAACAAAATTAACTAAATAATTCACAAAATGAACAAAATAATCCACAAAGTGAACAAAGGAATACTCAAAATGAACAGAAGAACCCATGTGAACAAAAGGGAACAAATAATCCACAACATGAAAATACATTGAAGAAAATAGTCAGAAAATAAACAGAATAATCAAGAAAATAGACAAAATGATTAGAAATTAGCGAAATTGTCTAAAAAATTGCCAAAACAAACAAAAATAATCCATAAAATGAACAACAGTGAGTAAAATAATACATGAATGGATGATCCAATTAAAAACTAAGTTTTTCAAAGGCAGAACTACTTAAGATTAGATTTCTATGCTTAGCTTAGACTTAAAATATGTCTCGATACTGCTTACCAATTTTTCTTGGGTGTTGCTAGAGTTCTGGACCCGGGACTCTTATAAACCAGGCTATAGGTCTGGCATTGCCTACTCGTCAGCTATTTTTCTGGCACTACGTTTGTTTATGAATAGTGACTGCTGGACATATCACTGTCTAGCTATAGTTCAGAGAGTATGTCTTTTTAATAATTATACTCGTGAATGCCGAACATATTACGGTCTAGTGGACACATTCCTGCCTAACCCTAATCCTAACCTAACCCGTAAACAACTCATGGGCTCACGGTAGAACTAAAGAAAAATAAAAGAAAACATTTGCCAAAAGATGGATTCAAACCATCGACCTCTGGGTTATGGGCCCAGCACGCCTCTGCTGCACCACTGTACTACTTTTTAAAAATGTGAGAGGGTTTCATACTTCAGTATCAGACACTGGCATTTGCCTTATTGCGCATGTGCACCAGAGGTGCTGGAACTATAGGCTGGTTTATAAGAGTCCTGGGTCCGGAACTCCAGACCTGGAAAGTGGTCGTATCGTGCAACAGAACTGTCTGTCATCTTGAGAACAGGTTTGAGATTTCTCTCAAACCTGTTATCTCAGGACTTGGTTAAATGGCTTAGCCTTAAAGATCTGGACTGGCTTGATTTTGAAGGAAACTGATTTTGAAGGAGTCTGTTTTCTTTGGATCCAAAAAATTAGATATTTGCTTCATTATTTGGTAAACATTTTTATGTCAAATGCAATTTTCACAATTTGCTCAGAATGCCTAAGGAATGTGCACATGCAACATGTGTGAATACCCAAGTCAAAGCAATGGGCTGATTTTTCACAGGTATGTGTATGCAATTACTGCTAAATTTATTTGGTTCCTCTCAATGTTAATTTATTTTGAAAGTAATAATGAAATGAAAATACCATTTTGAGGAAACATATTACTGAGCCCAACTACGGTAACTTTAGCCTCTGCTGGTTGCAACTGATGATGTTTTAGTATTTCAAGTTGGTCAAGTGTGTCAATTGGATATTTTTGTCATGTCTACAATCTAAAAACTTCAAGAAATCAAGTTGATATAGTATGATGATTTTTATACCAATTATTCCCTAGATGTTGATGTTTTTCACCAACTAACGCACTCAGGGGAGATTAAAACTCAATATAAAGCAACCAAAATTATCATGTCAAGTGCAGTATATTTACTGGGGGCGGAGCTTCCTGTACCAAGATGGCCGCCACGTTTGGACGTTTTCGCTTGTTTTATTCCTCTCTAGTGTTTCTTTATCTCGGTACTCCAGACACTTCGATTTTTATTTTGCATCTACACTTTAATAAACAGACTGAACAGTGACATCCAGCGGTGATGGTCCGTAGTTACAGGTAGCGAAAAATGATAACCCTTGCGGCCTGACGTTAAATAAAGCTCAAATTATTCTAAACCTCACAGACAACCGCAGTGAACAGAGACTATTTAACTGTAGTTCACATTTGATACTGCTCTCTGGATTAACTAGTCACATTTAGTGGCGGTTTAGCTTTAAGTCAACTAACACCTTGGTTATGAACGTTACCTTCCAAAAACAGAGTTGTCCAAAAACACTTTAACAATGCTTCAAAAAGCTAGATTTTCAAAAACTAAGAGAAATCACTGAACTCACCGGTGGTAAACAAACAGCTGTTTGCAGGCACTTCCACAGTTATTGCAGTAGCCGTAGCCACACCGAGGTTATTCGTTAACAACACTGCAACGTCGCCAAAAGCCGATGGGAAATGTAGTTCACAGCGGAGACCTATACTGCGGAAACAAAGCGAGCGGACGTGATTTACAACTACATTACCCGTAAACCAACGCGCTAGTCAAACAGGCTCGGTAGGGTGGAACGTGGAAACCTCTGAAAAAACATAAACAAGGAATTGTGACACAGCAGACCACCCATATTACTAGTGACAAGGAATTTGTTTTAACTTTTAATATTTAAAAGTGTATATATATGATCAAGGGGAAAATCACATCTTCGTTGACTGTGAGTTAATGCTGTGATAAATTAAAAGAAAAATGTTGCTCGAGCAGTAGGAGGGGTTTAAATGTTTCTACTTACTTGCATCATGAGACAATGCTGACGATTGTGGAAAATCACCAAAACCTACACCTACACTGCAATTATACAATCATACATGCACACAAAACAAGTCTGTATATTATTAATACTAGTACATATTGACACTTGTTAAGGTGCTGCTGAGTTTCCGGTCAGTAAAGCTGCACATACGAAGTCAGAAATGAGTTTTTAAAAAATCACCCTGATCTAGTCTGTGTTGGATTTAGTAACCAGGTTTTATCTAACATTTTTTTTGTTTCAAAGCACCAAAATACTGGAGTCTTTTCTATTTATGCATAATTTCAGTACAGTAATGATTATATATACAGTACATGAATCTGTTGTTAGCATGCCTTAGTAATAGAGGTCAGCCTATAACTGTATATATAATTAAAGAAATTAAAGGGATTATGAGAGTTTTCATTATAAGGCTCTTGAAACACAGATGGCTTAGATCAGAAATCCTAATCTTGGAAGTTACAGGACATGATAGTTTCCACTGTCATCAAATCAAATGTAATTGTATACATAAATGTAAACTATTGCAGTGGTCATGTCTTCAACAAGTTTATGTAGGTACAGTAATATCACCTTACCATTTGATTTGGAATATACTTATTCAAAACAATACTTATTGCACATTTTAATTCAAAAGCTGTTTAAATACAGACTAAATTCATGAAGAGAAATATATTGCAGGTGTAACTAGAAAATGTGCAATCTCTGAAGAGATTGTGTGGGATTGCTGATTCAAAATAGCTGAACTTGCTGAAAAAGTTCATGAGGGCATCCTGAGGATTGAATGAACATCAAAGGATCAAAGACAGTGCAGCATTGGCACTGTAGTCACGAACATTCTGTTTGACTTCAACATTCATTTCTTATGGGAAAAAATTTGTGAAAAAACCTAAATTATTTAAAAAGTACAAAAGATAGATTTACAAAACGCAATAGCCAGAATGTCCTGGACAAGCGCGACAATGTGGTGTTTGAATGGTGTGAATCAGGCGAAAACTGTGGGAGTAGATGTGTCCAAAACAAGGGCAGAATAATAATAAATGGAATCTTCAGTGGAAGAGAACAGTAGTGTGATAGTGGGAATAGTTGCGTGACAGCAATCCCACTAATAACAAGGATGGCTATCAGGATGTATTTTACTGACATGTCTTCAGGTGGGTTATGGGTTGATGCTATGGGTTGATTAATCTTGTTTTCTTTGAGCTCCCACTAGAATTCACCACTTGCCTGGCACCCTAGAAAAGGCCACCTAAGCCATGCCCTCTCTTTCCTCCAGCATGGCAGCCTGGGCAGCAGTAGGAAAGCTGCTCTCCGGTTCTTGTCTTGAGTGACTTCTATATCTGTATTTATGTTACAATAACTGTTATGTTAACTTCATGGCACTGGCTGGTCTCGTTATGTTACTCCCTCTGAGCCAGGGCGTAACAGTCACAATGAATTAATGAAACAAGTTTATTCAAATCATCCTAGACAAATTTAATTACGAACAAATCTGAAACAAGACGTATTTGGTGGCAGGTTTGTACTTTGTTTAAATAAGTCCTTTGCAGAAGAAGAGGAAGCATGTTTTAAATTGTAGTGTTACACTGAATCAAATTTGACACGGAAGAAAAAAAGCAAGCAAGAAAGAATGAAAAAAAAACAAAGAAGGAAAAAGGATAAAACACTTCTGAGACTTGGCTACATAAGTATTTGTTCTAATGTTAAATGAACAGTTTGATATTAATGTGCAGTTAAATTATTACAAGATCTGCTTTCAATACAGTACTGTAGGTGACAAATGTCCTCTTCCTAATTGATGTGCAAAATAAGTAAATGGTCTTGCACTTATATAGTGCCTTTCTACCCTACAGCACTTAAAGTGCTTTGCACTGCTTTCCAGTCACCCATTCATGCGCACAAGCACACACCAGTGAACACTCACTGGGAGAAACTTAGGATTCAGTGCCTTGCTCATGAACACTTTGGCCTGTGGACATGAGGAGCTGGGGATTGGACCACCAACCTTCTGGTTCATGAATGACCTGCTCTACCTGCTGAGCCACAGTTACCACAGCCACCCCAGCAATGATATAATGAATTAATTTGATTCAATTTTATTTGAAAAGCACAAATTATAATTGAAGATTATCTCTAGGCGCTTCACAATTCAAGGCTATGCAGAGAGTAAACCTGACAGAACCAACAGAGCAAGTTTAGGGCGACGGGGGGAGGAAAAACTTCCTTTAATGGGAGGGAAAAACCTCCAGCAGAACCAGCCGCTCAAGGTAGGCTCAACCGGTTGGGGTTAATGGAGAGAAGAGAGACAAAAATTAAAATTCAAGGACATACCGGTACTAAAAACATTAGACTACTAAAATTTATACATGCACTTTTTTATCAAAACAGTTACCTTTTAATGTTTGTCTGAAACAAACCTATATAATCTCACAATTTCAGTCAATGAATAAATACATACTTGCTGTCTGGGAGACAATTTCACATACAGTACGCCTGATGATTTTTTTCAGTTTCACTTAGATAAAATAATTAAAAATATGATTTAAACAAAGAGTTTAATCTGTCAATGTAAAAACTCAATGTAAAACACAGTATGTGTGCAAATGCACTTGTACTGAAGAAACAAACAGGCACGTTGAATTTTTTTGTATTTTTATTTAAATTGAGAACCAAGACTTTCATAATTAACCATTGTCTAAAATCTCCTAAACATTTTTTGGCAAAAAACAACCTGCAATTAATTGTGATAACAAACAGACAAAATATAAAGCAGTAACAGAAAGCATAATAATTACAAAAGGTACATTCAATTTGCAAGAAGCCTGCTTCCTCATGGGAGGCTGCGGGTTGCCCTGAGTTCAATTGTAAATAACCCGCAGCTCTCTGCCACCGCAGCCAAGGCTGAGGCGTTTAAACATGTTACTGCAAAAACAAGAGTAGTTCATTCAGACATCAGGCTTTGTGTTTAAAAACCCTTTAAATTCACATACGGTACTCGGACAAACTAACACCATGACATGAATAGCTGGACATTAACATCCAGGTCTCTTTTAGGAGCATCCTTGACATCAATGAGTTTACTGGATAAGGTTTATGAAATGACCAGAGGCAGCAGTCGCGTACCTATGTGATCCAATAACACAGTGATTCCCAAAAGTTTCAGCTCAAGACCCAAAAAAGAAAAAAAACAAAAAGAAAAAAATCCACTTAACGTAGGATTTGATGAATTTTATCGTTTGCAAAAGTGTAAAAGATTAGCTGTGAAGAATGTTGTCAAGAAAAAACTTTAAACTTATTTTCTTTATTTTGATTTAATGTTATAGATGACAGCAGATGTTTGTGTTCACAACATTAGATCAAAATCAAGCAAATCAAATCATGGAAGGAAAATGAACAAAATGGCCACAAATTGAACAGAAATTAATAATAAAAAAGAACAAAATAATAAAATAGAAACAAAAATGATCAAATTATTAAACAAAGTGAAGAAAAATAATCAAAGAAATCAATCGAACAATGCAAAAAAATAATAGTGAAAAGAACCAAGTGATCCACAAAATGAAAAAAAAAAAGAAAATGAGCAAAATAATGAACAAACAGGCCTCTCAGTATAAGACTTCACTACCCATTTTGGGTCCTGGTTCCTGTTTGGGAAACACAGCCCTAAAGACCCAATTCAGAACCTGCAGTAATCTGTATGATCACCATTATGACATTAATACTTTTATGTAACTTTGGAAGTCATGACTTAAAATGACAGGCACCTATTCACAATTACTGGAGAAAAAAAGTCCACTGCTCAGATTGTGGATTGGGTCCTTCAAAACGTAAATAATATAAATACAGCATGGTATTAGACAGCATATGTGGCAGAAATGTAAAATATGAAAACATTTTGTGGTTAAGCAGTCTTTCCTGCTACAACTTTCAAACAAAACTCCATCGTCCATTTTCTTTTGATTCACAGTTTAATTTAAAAAAGAGGAAATGTCAGCTTTGTAGGAATAAATGATCATTCAGACACAAGCTGAACCATTTGATCCTGCAGTGTACTGCATTATAGAGTGAAATAACGGCACAAGGTATGAAAACACAAATAATGACAATATCTCAAACTGCCAACATGCAACGGTGACAATAAAGCTAATCTTTGGTTTCAACTGTTTGCTTTCATAAAAGAAACTGAAACTGATTGTGTCACTTTTTCCAAATATTAACCTGATTGACTCCTCTGCAGAATCCTTTGATTAAAACACAGCAATGTGAATATTTGCACCCTCTCTGACTTTTTCAATACTGCATCATGTCAGTTTCTGGGAGGAAGTTATTTCTAAAAAGGCAAGTAATGTGAATAACAGGCACATATTTCAGTATATGGTTTTCTTCATAGATGGGATATAGCTGGAATTATAATTCTTCTGTTATTCACATGGAAAACATTTCGGGGTGCTCACTTACACATGACTGTACTGTTGCAACACAGATCACTAATCAATATAATATTCTGTATTTATTATCTCTCATAATTGTCACCTAAAATGTACAGACATCTGTTTGCAACAGTTTGGGAAGAACTCTGCGACAGGATAATTTGGTTCTTATGCATAATCTTGATTAATAATTGTCACGACATCGCCGTTAAGCATCTGAATCCTGCTGGCACTTCTTCAGAGTTGGAACCCTCTCTCAGCTCGTCTGATCGTGGGTCAAGGCCACCAATGTGCAAGGCTTCGTTTGATGAGCAGCACCTCACCCGATCTCCATGGCTGCCTCTCATCTTTGGTCTACTGCGTTTGATTATTTCACATTCCTCAGTAACAAGAGATTCAATGAAAATCTGAAATAAACTTAGGAAGCAAACAACTCTTTGGACAGTCACTGCTGCATATTGGCTGAAAATACAAAACTACTCGGAAGACAAGTGCTACTCTTCATCTACTCTACAGCAAAACAAAGCTACCTGGAACAAAAGAATCTATGTGTACTCAGTAGTACATATTCTCTAACAAAAATATAGTTTTTATGAAGTAAAATGGAGCTCATTCAACTCTTCACTTTCTCTGATTAAAACACTTGCATTGCTTTTTCTACAATCACCATAAGTCACTTGTTGCATCTTCACATGGAGTGTCTCCCTCAGAGAGATTAGGCTTTGGTTTTAGTATCTGAGGGATGCCTCCCACAATAAGGCCAATTCTAAAGCTTTTCTTTACTGACATGCCTCTGCAAGCACTTCTAGTGTATTTTTACATGACTATCCTGCTGTAAAACAGACCTCGTAGGACCCGAGACAAAACTACACAGGAGGTTTCCGAGGGCAGGAGGGCATCATAACCATCTGAGCTACTGGCACACAATGTCAGAGATACATTCATCACATTATCTATTAGGCAATTACATACTACAGCAGTTTAGTACTGAGAAAATACCCTGTCAATTCACCATGTAACACTACATGACATTTCAAATGTACTAAACCTTGTTCCCTGAGTTTAGGAAATCAATAAGACAATAAAATAAATTCTTAAATGAGGTAGTATAAAACAGGAATAGCAAGGGCAGCTGCACATAAGGTACAAAATAAATGCAGACATTCATTATTTTTCTTGCCATTACTCAATAATGGAAAAAATGAACAAAAAGTACAATTCTCATTAATACTGGCTCATTACCTCAGCAGCACCTCAGAGATAAATAACTGTGTGTGTGTTTTACATCCTTCAGTCAACATAACATTTGGAGTGAGAGAAGAACTGTGCAGCTGCAGCACCCTTACCATCCAGTAAATGAGACCAAAGTGAGAGAGAAGTCATCAGGAAGTATCAAATGTTATGTCAGTGAAGTAGCCACCACATAACATAGGTATAAGTAGTAATTAAATATTCAGTGGACGTTTACCCAAAGGCAAATCGAGGTAGATAATTAGCAAAAAGGACATCCCTTTTGCTCCAGTGATAAACTCTTAAATAATGTCAAAACATCACATTTTTGACAATCTTAAACATTCATGGTGGGTGAGATTTTTTTGACAAACAGACAAAAAGTAAAACACAACATAAATTGAAAAAAAGGAAGGTAAAGGAAATCAAATGATCTTGCTGCCAACATGTAATATGGCAGCTTTTCACCTCTCATGCATACATTACCCTCACACTGACATTCAGATCTGCAGGATATTCACAGGAAATCACTTAAATTATCACATCCTCAAGGGAACATCTGCAGCTTTTTCACCAGTTTCTACATCCTCATTCATGTTTCCTGGGCATTTTTCTACCACATGGTACTAGATCTACTTGACTTGATTTGACTTGCTTTTGGTACCAGATAATATTACATGTAAAGTACTAAAGAGATGCTGTTTTTGGCTCTCAGTATGTGGTATGTATATCATGGTTGTTTGTCACAGTAAGGAGACAGTTTGTTTCAGAAGAACTTGAAGGAAGCAAGACAAAATACACAAACAAAACATTATTAAGAGTTAAGAGGTGGCACCAAAAATCACCAGAAACCACAACCTTTTGCTCGGTGGAGAATCAGAAAGACAGTCAAGTACCATGTAGTGGAAAAGTGACATATGTTGTACTGTGACAGATCATTTCCTGTTTCTTATTTGATTCCAGGTGTATCATTCATCTTTTTTGCCCTGATTTGAAAACAGTATAAATGAACAAAACAATTCTAATTAAAAAACGCTGCAGCATCCTGTATGAAATGATTTGTTGTAAATATACCACCATCTTCTCACTCACACACATACAAACAGACATACATACCCATGCACTTTTAGAAAAAGTGCAGACTAGGAGCTGCCTTGAGCGTCTCAGTGACTGCAGCCATTCTCAACAGACTTTAACTTCAGCTTCAGTCTGTTTTTGCCTCATCTGCTCTTCCGGGTGTTCAGCAGGGTTTGAGCCACAGACTGAGCCCCCACTGTCCTCTCCTGTAAGAGAGGGTGGGTGACTACCGGGACCAGGTGACAGGTTGGTCAGTTCCGTCTCATCATGAGAGTAACGTCCAGAGTCGCTGGTTCCATGGCTGCCCTCACTGTTGGAGGAGCCCTCCGTATCACAGGGGCGTCCGAGCAGAGCCTGCAGAGAGGTGGGATGGTCTGGTGAAACAGACAGCTCGTCCTGGTAGGTGAGCACTGTCGTGACGGGCTGGAAAGAGGCAGTGCTCTGTCTCATGTTCTGCAACAAAGGTTCATTGTTTAGTTGTTTTAGTGTACAGAGACCTTATTTCTTTACCAATGATGTCAAAAGATCTCATCTCGCCTTCATGTGCTATCGTGAAAGTGATACCACATGATTTTAAATTACTACAGTTACTTCATTATCACACTTACCTGCAATGTTTCACTGCTCTTTGTCATATTATTGCTGAAGGAAAACCATTTATTTTTCTTCTCAGCAGTTAGTTGAACAGGACCAAGAGAGTTGATAATGAGGTTTGTTCCACCCTACAAAAGAAAACTGACTTTGAAAACCATATCAAATAACCATCCTTGATGTAGTTTTTTAAGAATCAAGAATTATTATACTGTCATGTGGATGTAACCAAAACAGCTTGCAGCAGGGCCAGATACCTTGGCATCAAGGAAATGCGTTGGAGTCATCATGGGCGCTGTCCCATCACCGTTCTCCACTTGGCTCTCAGAGTTCAGATGTCCTGCAGCCAAAGATGTGCTCACTCCTTGTCTGTACATTTTAACAGCTGAAGATTTCCTGATGGGAAACAAAGAACATTCTTAACTTCTGCATTACGGCTTCTGAAATGTATGCTTTGCCCGTAACAGAACACCGGTGAGCAGTGAGTCTGTCTATGCTCAGGCACACTGATACAAACCTGTTTTTGCCTCTGCAGACAATGATGAAAGCACAGATGATGATGCAGACGAGAGCGATGCAGACTCCCACAGTGATCCCAGTCATTGACTTTTGGTCCAAGTGGTAGAAACCATCAGAAAAACCTGTGGAGACATGAGATACTGTGAGTTTGGCTCTCATGATGTGACATTTCAACAATATGCATCAAGTTCCCCAAAAGGAAGCCTCCACAGTGGGATATGCTGAGTCTGAGGGTCATGTCACTAACCTGTGGAGCCATGGGAGTGACGTGGATTATGAGCAGAGAGATCGGATTGTACTGTCAGCTCCACTGTGTTACAAAACGGTCCATCACCCATTGTGTTTGAAGCAGAAACTTTGACCAAATAGACCTGGCCAGGCTTCAGGTTCTCCAGTAATGCCATAGTGATACTCCCTGCAAGTGAGACACAAGCTGGTCTTTAAATGCATTTTGTTATGATACTTCAGGAAATCTTTAAGACATGTGAATAAGATGACTGCAAACAGATAAAAAGAAAGTTAATTTTCTAGAATTAGCACTTTGTTCCTGAGATTTAAACATTCATTCCAGTCATTTTTTCAGCTTAATACACTAGGGGAGATGAAGACTAAAGCTTTAAAACGTTTCTATAACACTCAGTCAAAACCTGAAGCTCTGCAGATGCATTAGATATCAGCTCTGACATTTTTCGCTTTATTATTGTTCACCTGACCTTTAAAGAGTAGGACTTTGTGATGCAGTGAAAGACAAACTCAAAACAATCCTCATGGCACAGGGGCTGTGTGAGGGGGTAGGGGTCAGAGATCAGGGCTATACACATTCCCTGGACCAGTATGTCCCAGTCCCTGCCCAAACTGGGGAGGGGGGGTGTTGATCAGTGTGAGGTGAGAGGGGGGATGGACTACAAGGACTTTGTAAACAGCTTCATTTCTGACCCTTTCACCACAACACAGAGAGAATTGTGTTTCCTTGGGTCCTCAGCTCTTAAAACACCTCAGATACTATAAGCTTGTTACCAACTCAGCATTCTGGGTTTTGACTTCAAAATATATGCAGATTTTCTATTGTGTATTCTCTTTATTTAAAATAGTCTTTATCCTCAAATTATAACATCTTGTTGTACATACTAGATATTAGATACATTTAAATTATCCCTGGAGAAAATAAAATTTGTATTTCTTGCTGATACTCTGCAGAAGCTCAAATTGCAGTGAACTCAAAAATGAGTCTCAAACGACAAACAACGATAGATAACTAGATAAATAGTATATTCACTTTACATATTCATGTGAGGAAAAATGATTCTTAAAAAAGTATTTATGATTATTTGTTTCCAAACTCTGAATATAATTCATCTATCGTGTGTTCAGCTTTCAATTGAAATTCAGCCTGTACGGTAAGCATGACACGCTGATCTTCTGTTCTTGTAACTGTTTTTCAATTTCAGTGATTTTTATTAGAATATATACCCTGCTTTGAAAAATGTAGTTTTTTGTTGTCATTAATTTTAATATAGCTTATAATTCAATTTATAAAGAAAACATTTTCAGCTCACGTCTGAACCTAAGACAAATAGGATGGCGATAATTGTCACGTGACGGATGTTGACTTTTCATAACTTTGTCAGAGTGGTTCAATAATTATTTCCACAGCTGCAGACATTGAAGCAGTTAGGTTGACTTTGCATATTTATATTAAGAATTTGCAAACTGATTATTAAAGCAGTAATGACCAACTTACATTTTACAGTGGATTGTATTGAAGGTTTCTCATGGTAAAGATTGAGATTTTCAATATTAGTGTGTATTTATAGTATATATTAAAAGGGTCAATGTGTCCTTTGTGTGGATCAGGTAATTAAGAAGGTACAGTAAATCAAGGCCTTTGTTGTAAACACATTAAACCTCAAACAAAAGCCGTGAGCTCCACCTGTCCGGACACCATTCATGGATCACAATGAGGGGACAGTTGGATTGGAGGATGGAATGAGTTACTGATTTCCAGTGGAACATTTGTCTCAGACAGTAGGAGTCTTTGTGACACCCCCCCCCCTCCTGCGAACAAATATCACCATTACATACCTTCTCTTTGCAGCACCTGCCATTCTCCTGCAATCCAGTTCTTCCTGGAGGCATACAAGATGGTGTAATGCGTCACTGCGATGTTTGGCTCATCAGGCATTTTCCATGAGACCAACGCTGTGTCCTCCTCGATCAGAGTTATTTTCACATTGGAAGGAGGCAGTGTGGGGGCTGGTGGAGGATGGATTAAAGTCACATAAAATCAGCAACAAGTACTAAAACATGATATGTTTCCTCTCTGATGACATTTAATGTTTAATCATTTTGCAGCCACCTTCAGGGAAAGTGCTCTGATAGACGATGGGGCTCCAGGGACTGGACAGTTGGTCAATATGAAGACGGACAGCGAATTCATACTTCGTGTTTGGCTCCAGATCTCGTACCAGGAGACTCTGCTCACTCCTGTGGAAAGAAAGAAATAACAGCTGATTATGTATCCATCCATCCATTTTCTACCCCTTAATCCTCATGAGGGTCGGGGGGGGGGTGCTGGAGCCTATCCCAGCTGACTTGTGTATATTGTTGTTTAATAGCACCGCGGATGCATTTACTAAATTTGTAGTTCTATGTCGTAGTTTGCTCTATTTGACAGTCCACATTGTGCTGTAACTGTTTTTATTTAGGTTATTTTAAAAAATATTGCTGAATGTCCTCATTGCGTATTTATTTTCTGAGTCCCTGAGGATGAAGCTCTGTTGCAAGAGTGAAGATCTGTACATGCAGGTCTATGACTGTATACATTAAAACAGAAATCAGTCACAGAGTAAACACAGTTCTTGAGGATTGAAGATATGTCTTCACTGCCTCCAAATGCACTCTAAGGCATTTTACGGAAAAAAAAACACACATATAAAACATTAAACTTTTAATATAAAAGGACTTATGAAATATGATGTTATTAAGTCTTGTCAGTCCACAGATCTTACAAGATGGCACTTCCTGTTTGGGGGAGCTTTAACATGTTTGAAGGTGAAGTGACCTTTTAATAACAAGGTCTTGTCCAGCAGATGGTGATATGGAGCAGTTCTGACAGTCGAGGGAGTAAACTTTCTCCAACAAGTATGTGGAAATATTAGAAAGTGTTGTGTAAGAGAACAAATCAGGTAATGCAGCTCAGCAGAATGTAGCATTACCCGCTGCTGTAACATTAAATTGTCAACTACAAAATATGGTGTGAAAATACGAGCCATGGTATGTGCAGTAAACATAATACAGTGACCAACAAAAACATAAAAATTTTCAACACCTGGATTCACTTTCCTTCACACCCACCTCTAAAAACAGGACTACAGGTGCCACAAATGTGAGAAGTGTACAGTTTTCATGTATGAAGAAGAAAGTTCTTACGTCTGGAGATAGAGCACCAGGGAGGCGTTCTGCAGACCCACCGGGTTGCAGCGGATGGTGTAGTTGACAGCGTGGCTGGAAGTAAAGGCTGGGCGACCCCAGTGCAGGAACACAGCAGTTGAACTATTCATCTTGGCATAGACGTTGTGTGGAGGAGGTGGAGGAGGAACCAGGCGGTCTCGAACCGCTGAGAATATACAGTGAAATTCATTTTTTAGGTTATTGTACAACAACAACAACAATAATGGTACTATAAAGAATGAGTTTGATGGACATACAGACACATCCAGGAGTGCTGATGGTCTGGTCTGCCTGGTACCCATCTCCAACAAAACTGTACGCCAAAAGTTTCACATGATACTTCTTCCGAGGGTCTGCATTAAGAGAATGACAAAAATGAAAATTAACAATGTAAAAATTAGTGTCATGAAACACTCAGCAGCATTGCTAAAAAAAAAAAAAGCCAGATGACAGTTTGGGTGTTTAGACCAACAGGAAGCAGAGCGATAGATGAAAGAGCCCTGGACTGTGTGGGTGAGGGGTCACTGGGGGGTTTGTGGTTTGGTGGTGTAGTGGGAACTGGATGTGAGGCAGGGGAACAGATGCTCAGCAGTGTGAGCTCTGTGGTCAGTTTCTGCACCACTCAGGTCAGCAGCACAGAGGACCTCCACTATCCATCAACCTGTCAGCCATCTTTTGGCTGCAAATCAGAAAGGCTTTTCTGCTGCTGGTCAGTGGTCAGCACACACTCCTATTCAGATCCAGAAACTGGGGGTTAAATCGATGAAAGAATCCCCAGAGAAGGACACTGCTGATGGTCAACAGCAGTTGCCCGCCTCAGTGACCCTGAAGACCCCATGCTCAACAAAAGCCATCTGGCCTAATGTCTGTTTTACCCAAAGACACAAGGATCTGAGAGCACAGAATATCAGAATACAGTCATTTTAAAAAAGATTAACAGAAGTCAAAGAAACAGTTATTGATGCCTAAACTTTTCTGGATGTTTTGCATTTTTATTTCAGAGAAGTATTTTCTGATCTCACGCTTAATGTTTCCTCGGTCTAGAACATATAACTACAAGTGGTACCTATTAGCTGTATGTGTTGATCACTGTTAAATGTCAGCCTATCACAGTTTAATAAGACATGTATTACAATAAATAGCTGAACTATAACTATAATTAGACACAAAGAAGATGTAAATGCTCTTAATATTATTTACGGTTGTTATCTATTTATATTAATTCATATTAAGTCAGTATTGTTCACACCTTCCCCCGTGGTGTACACCATTTGAAGGTCTAAACGGAAGCGTGAGACGACAGGAGGTGAATTTGTGCCCATGGAGGTTAAACGCGTTTAAAAGGGTTGGAGTTTTGCTCCCCCACCTAGGCCTGAAGAGTTTCATTGGAGCCAGACAAGGCCAGCAGGTCAGGCCGAGATAAAACTCTGAAAGAATCTGAGAGTGTGGAATATGAGATGAGGCTCGTTTTGCTCAGGGATTCACCCTGCCCATACCTAAACAGCAACATTCAATGACAGTTAAAAGAAAAATGAAAACAAATTTAATATAAATTCATGAAAGAAGAATCTTGTTCTGTGATTAAACAGAAAAGTAACTATTAAATTACTGATTGCATAAAGTGACTGAAACAGAGTAACTTCTTCAACAGTTTCCAACTTGCTACCCAGAGTTTCTGCAAGTTGTCCTTTAGTGTCCAAGTCTAAAAAGAAGCATAAGTATGCACTCTGCACCTCTACCCAGCCCTGAAATACAATGAGTCTACCATAATTATGTGAGAGAGAAGCTCCAAGTGGGGGGAAGTTGTGACATCTGGGCCACGACCTTTGACATGGAATCTGGGCAAGCTAAATCCTGCAAAAGAAGGGGGTTATAGGGCTCTCTCTGAGGGGGGAGGGTCAAGCAGAGGAAGTAAGTGGAAAAACAAGGAAACACACACAGAGTCAAAATAAAATGCCACTTAATTGGTGATGACACAGTGTCCCATTAAAATATACACAATACAGGAGGTGTACTCAGTCACAAGGAGCAACATCAAATGCTTTTAACATACATTCATGTGACAGAGATCAAGTGTTATTACTATATGTCCAGCTATGGCATGATACACAAAAACCCCTGGCTGTTACACAACACATCACCCCCCCCCTCCCACACACACACACACACACACACATACCGTACAGAGGTAGTAACCTAGTACAGAAGCTAAGAAATCAACGATCAACTAAAAAATTACATACATTGTTCATATATTTACAAAATATATGTATTTACAAAAACTGCAGGTTCTTTCTCTATGAATGCTTTATGAATTTATGGATGTCAATAATTCATAAGTCAGTTAAACTGCTACTTTTTACAGCACTTTTTCAGTCATAAGACTCAAAAATTAAGTAACAAATCCTCCACAAATCTGCCACATACATTCTTAGAGTGCTGTGTTGTGTTAGATGTTGTTCCTCGAGCGAAGACATTTCCCTGTCCTTCCCAATAGAATGAATCATAGCTTTAGTCCCATAAATTACGCTGTTTGTATTAAAGGACATATTTGAGCCATTTGTGGTCACCCTTTTTACAGCCAAAATGCAGACCCTGTTGGCCCCCAAGGTTTTTGTTCTGCCCTGCCAAAGGCCCCCCAGGCCGCAGCAAGCCATGCTTGAACATGGGCCATAAATGTCAACTCCCTCATGAACCCTCACACCAGCATCTATCATCTCTACTTCTCCTCCCCCTGTCCCTCTCTTCTGGACTCACAAATCAACACAAAGACACATACTGACACACACACACACACACACACAAGTAACTACAAAAATGGCCTTTTAAATGATGGGCAGAATGCAGTTCTTGTTTTCTCGCCAAGTGAGCTCTTTCATGCATCTGAGGTGAGATGGCCTGCAGCTGTGAGATAAATCAACAGATCCACAGACAGCAGATCTGTAGATACCTGTTGGCACCAAGCAATGCCTGGTGCCAACAGGTATGAAAGGTATTTATGTCCCAACAATGGTTACATGTTGTTCTCAGGCCCCAAGTAAAAAAATAGGTCGCATCACCTTGTCATTTCTATCCAACTGGAGCCTCACAAGCACATTCCTGAAGCTGAAGGAGTGATTTTCAATCTTTAGGATCCTAATAAGTGACAATAGTTCAGCCTTTGACTCAAAGTATGTCCTTCTTTGGCTAAACGCAGAGCTGAATCAGCAGCATCCAGTATTGCCATAGCTGTGCTTACTGTACCTCAGAAATCAATGCTATTAGTGACAGAGAAGTGGCTGGAGTGTACACAACATAACAACCAGCTGCATTTACATTCATTTACACTGTGAGCTGATTTAATTTGCAAAGATCACCTGCTGAGAAAAATCAATATCCAGTGTTAGGTCATCTCTAGGACACATAAGTAGCTACTTACAAAAGCTTTGAAGTGAAGTTACAAGAGAAAAGAAATGCAAATATTCAAACAAACAGCTTTAAAAATTAAAAACATAACCTGCCTGTCATAAGTTATGTTTTTAATTTTTAAAGCTGTATGTTACTTATGTGTCCTAGAGATGACCTAACACTGGATATTGATTTTTCTCAGCAGGTGGTCTTTGCAAATTAAATCAGCTCACAGTGTAAATGAATGTAAATGCAGCTGGTTGTTGTGTTGTGTACACTCCAGTCACTTCTCTCTCACTAATAGCATTGATTTTTGAGGTACAGTAAGCACAGCTAACTCATGACAGGCAGGGCCCTGCGATGAACTGGCGACTCATCCAGGATGTACCCTGCCTTCGCTCAAGTCAGCTGAGATAGGCTCCAGCACCCCCCCCCCCCGACCCTTG